>CABEEJ010000420.1:31721-80137 GCA_901482245.1 Timema douglasi | reverse complement strand
GGGGGGGGGGGGGGGCGGAGAGGGGGGGATTGCTAACTTTTGAGAAGCCGAAATTGT
Organism: Timema douglasi; assembly: GCA_901482245.1. Classification (NCBI taxonomy): domain Eukaryota; kingdom Metazoa; phylum Arthropoda; class Insecta; order Phasmatodea; family Timematidae; genus Timema; species Timema douglasi. Next base: position 80,080 of record CABEEJ010000420.1, on the reverse strand, counting down.
ATTTTGAAACTTTTATAATTTTTGGTAAAGAAAAATTGGAATGTCATAAACAATTTATCTCCATTAGGTGGGCAAAATTTTATTACTGTCCTCATTAGACTTATTTTCTAAAAGAGTTTTTTTTAACACGAACATAAACGGAAAAAGAAAACTGAAGATTTTAAACGTTTCTCAAAACTCATTGGAAATAAAATTATACGAAATTATTTGTTTGGTCAAGTCAATCACGTATTATATTTTAAATATATACATGAACCCCACAACAATGGATTTTAGCGCCTTCTGTTTTGTCCATTTATGCTTTATTTAGATTTAGTTTTAATAATTAAGAAAAATTGTTTTCGAAATCAAGATTATAATGTTTTAATTATTCATTATAAAATTATTATATATTTAGAGTATAAGGGTGACCATTATCTGTTTATTCTATCATAGGCCTGACTAATGATAAAAATATAACGAAAAGAAGAATAGGGGATCACTATGATGATGATTAATTTGGAATAACTAAATAAGAACAATAATTATGGTCCTTTAGTTAGCGCTCAAAATAAAATAAAAGCCAACCGATCATATTAATTAAAAAATTATATTAATAATATTGGATCCTCTTAAAATGAATTTTTCCAGAATATCTCATAGTAAATAATCCATTGTCTAATTTATTATTTGATTCCCTCCAATTGTATTTTGAAATCTGCTTGTATCTGAATAATTATTCTTAAGCAACCTTTTATTCATTTATACAATCTCTTTATTTATCAATAGGCCCAAAGTGTGTATACTTAGAAATGTATTCTAAGTCTATTTTATTTGTATTGTGTCCTTAGGTATTACCTAAATTATTCTTTAACCCATATATTTGTCACAGGGAGTACTACTAGCAATTTCATCTATAAGATAACAATTAATAAAACATATGACTAAATACTGTCATTGAGGAGGGAACCATAGAAAACTAAAGGAGAAAATCAAATGGGAAAAATACCTCTAATATATCGGGGAGGAGTTCAACTCCAACATGATAGTTTTTTTTAAATTAAGTACCATGTCTTACTACCCGTTTGGGTTATTCACTTATGTACTAATTAAGCTAATAGTTTTATGGATGATGAAGGATGTAATAACATGAAATATACCCGCATTTTCATTGATGGATAGGGGAAACCAATTTGCAAAACCACCCTCAAAACACCCGACAAACACTCTATCCTCGTGCTTCTCGTCTTCAGTAATCTAGTTTACTGCAAGAGTAGCACCTTATACCATGCAATCATGGAAGTGACCCCATGTCAACAATAACCCAGTTCTTTGACGCCTTAGACAGCTTGATCAAATATTCGGGTATAAGAGTACTACGTCATGGGTGTGACTGTTTAATGTTATTCACGCTGTGTCCCAATTAAAGACAATCTGGATATTTATAAGGCCTAAGGTAGGGATGCAGAGAACGTGATTTAAGAACAGTGATTGGCTGATTTGTATCAAGACATTTTATTGGCCAAAATAAATTAAATAACTATCCAGTAAAAACATATAATATAATTTTCTTTATATAGTGGTATCAACAGATTTTAATTATCTCTAAAGGTTGTCCTGGAATTTTATGACAACTTTTTCTATTCATTTAAAAAGTTTTTCGTCTAATGCCACTATGCTCGTAGCAAGTATTTTCAGATGATCAAGAATTGTCGATATCACCATCTGAATAGAATTAATTTCGTATGTTCCTACTGAAGTAACTTATTTTTATTTTAGCCAAAAAATATTTTATTAAAATAACTGCAAAAACATTTACCTTTTACCACGTTCCTTACACTTCCACCCTAATATGGGCAGCTTGAATTCTCATATAATTCAGAGGAATATTAAGTAGTTTAAAAAGGAATGAGATTAAAAAATATGTGATTTAATATTTCACGTAGCTTCGATCAACAATTAGTTTGATTTAAATTATATGGATGTATCTGTGGTTAATTTAAATAGCGAATGTATATAGACCAAAACCATTTATCTTTATTTTTAAATCCTGTGTCAAGTCTCAAAAGTATTAACGAAACTGATCAACAATATAGAGACTCGCTTCGGTGGCCGTATGGTCTAACACGCAAATCCCTGAGTGGACTAGTCTGCCTAAGACGGGGAGATCGAGTTTTGAATCTCGGGCGGGTGTACTGAGGGTGATTTTTCCAAAATGGTTTTCCACTCTCTTTCCATGTAAATATGGGTACACTTCCTATAAATATGACCTCACTTATTCCTAAAACCATTAGTGTAATTAGTATAAAAGCGTTTAACCCAAACGGGTCATAAGATGCTATGCTAAAAGAAAAAAAAATACAGAAAAAAGTAGGATGAATTATTCCTCCGTTTTCAAAATAATTCTTCACTAAAATACTTTGAGTTATTTCTAATCTTAATAGAGACAACAATTTATAATTTTAAGTAATCAATTTTCGTTATTAAAATAAGTTTAATGGGAGATTAAAAAAATTGTGATGCCTCCCTTGAAAAGACAAATAAATCTTTGAAAACAAAAGGAAAACTGAATCGTCTATATGGAATGAGATAAAGTTTAGAAACAGGTCTATGCGTAATTTGCTACTTCCAGCAGATATTATTCAGAATATTTCTGCATAGTTGAATTTTAAAATGGAGTTTCATCTCAAATAACAAATCTTAAAGATGAGAATAACAATGTTGAAGAATATTCTGTTCAAACTTGAATGAAAAGAATGAAATGAAATGAAATAGTGGTTGGTATGTTTTGAACATATTTTACTAAAATTAACCAATCTATTTCAAAACATATGATACCAATTGGTTAATTTAACAGTGAGATTTTTATAGTTATAAATAAGTAGATATTTATATAATAATATATAAATTAGTCTTATCCTATAAATTATCTCTTTATATTTTAGTTCCAGCCGATGACTTAGATTTTATAAAGTATTAAAGTAATTAATCACTAATTTTGTGCTTATAACACGACATAATTTATAATTGCACTCTCATCAAGATATATGAATAAATATTCTTAACCCTTCATTTTATAACTAGATTTAAGCTAAATTACTTAAATATAGCCGCTGATTTGATAAGGTTTGGTCGATGAAGTAATGCTGGATTAACTTGAATGACCTAGGTTGTCAGTTAGTGTGTAGTTTACTAGGTTGCTTATTTAATTTTTCTCATATAAATAACTTTTGATTCATAAAATTAAGTTTTTTGATGTAATTTTAATAAACTCATATATATGTGAATTTTGTCAAGTCACTTTTAAAACATTAACCAAAAAACTATAACTAGCCATGAATATATCATTACAAGAAAGACAAATATAGTATAATGGTTTTTAAGAAGGGATAACTTATGCACACCAAATTTAGTTAAACATTTAGTAAAAAATTTGAAAATATATAAAAATATATATTATAAAATTTTGATTTTCATGAAACGAATTTTATTTATAAAATGTTTTTATATTTCCTATTGTGATTGTTATTATGGTGTTAAAGGAGTACTACTACAGGGTGGCAACTATATTAATATATGTTTAAATATGTATTTATTTTGAATTATACGTTTAGTCTGCTTTAAGAAATTTATTTTAAATCACAGATTTCAGATACGAATGATTCAGTCATATAATAAAAAAATAAATACTTCTAATGACTCTATCTAAATAAAATATTTGATCAAAACTAAACAAGATATCCTTAAATTAAATATTTATTTGACCTGCCTCGGGGACCACATGGAGTATGGCATCACTCTCACAATAGACTAGACAGCCGATGACAGGGAGATTGGGGCTCAAATACCACAAGTATGTAGTGATGGTATTTTTTACTAAATAGTTTACCACTCTCTATCAACGCAAATTTGGGCACGCTTCCATTAAATTCAACCTTCCATAGCCCTAAATCATTAACATTGTTAGTAAATATGAACATTTAGTAAGACGCGGTGTTATAGACAATATATTTTTTCTTTCGCTTTATAAAAGGGAACGTGAGCAAAAATTCAACTTAGTTATATCTGGTTTAAATAGTGACTATTATGTTAGGGTTCAAATCCCAATCGGGTGTACTGAGGGTTGTTTTTAATTAATTGTTTTTCGACCAGCCTGCTGACAAAACTATATCAAAACATGTTTTAAGTTCATTACAATATATTTAAATAGTAACACATGCTCTAAATAAAAATAAATAATATATTTTCACCAAATTTACTACTTAACATTTATTCTCCATTTTATTTATTTAAGACCAAATTAACGATAACATCATTCCAACTTAAAATAGTGACTTTAAAATAGTTCCCTCAGAGTTGGAAATGTATTGCTCTCAACCAAAGAACATTGGAAAAATATGGCTTTTAATCGTTAAACTAGAAACAGTAGGTCTAATATGGCCCAGAATAATGTGAATAAATATGATTTTGCACTTCAACCTAGAAAATATTGGGTCTAGGTTCGAATATTGAGTAGAAGCACTAATAATGGCCTACCTATGTCTAATTATGACTTTAGGGTTTCAATCCCACTACGAGAAACTTTGACTAATTTAATTAAAACTCACTCGCACCGATAAGCAATAGAACTAAAGCACTAGGTTTGTCTTGACTTGTCTTATGGTGGTGGTGACGTTTAAAAAAATGCATTCCCACAAGCTTTTAATACAAATTGGGTTCTTTTTGTTTAAATTATACCTTACTCATTAATATTAGTGTGAATATGAAAATATACTGGACAAGTGATGAATGAAAAGCATATCAAGAAACCAAATTAAAATACACCCTCATAATACTGATCCATTTATCGTAAGATAGTTTTACTAGATATAATTTGAATAGCAACACGGTTTATTACTACCCTTTATGCAAATGTGGATATAATATATCTCTATTTTACCTTCCTCATCCTTACCTAATCAGCGTGAATAAAATTTGTAGGGCCAGGATAGGTAGTAAGAGGTGGTGGAAAAGTCACGAAGTTAGTGCCCACAAAGCGACTAAAAGTCTACATATAGGCGACCAAACTGAATACTTTATTACTATTAGCATCGCGTCTTACTAACCGTTCGGTGTGTACGCACTTACGCTAATGTGTAGTGGTAGGGTGATTGTGATTTGAAATGGAGGACCTACAGTTTAAGGTGGAATCCAAACCACGGTGGAGACCTGGCATTCTACACATTCACAAGTTGTGATTAATACACATCTTGTCAGGGGTGAAGGAAGGGTCTGGAAATCGGATAATTCCGTGCCGTGACCGAGGATTGAACCCCAGAGCCCCAGCACAGAAGTTTGACACCTTACTCCTAGACCGCCATGTCACCATCTGGATACTGTAACACTCACGGTCAAATATACCATTAAAAAATACATTAATTTAAATTTGAACTATTCTATAATCCTTTTAATCTCCTCGGTAATAATGGCAACCAGCTCCCAAAACACACCACGTCCTTGTTAGATTTGTACGCTTCTGAAGCTAACCCAATTTGACGACGAAGAGTGTTGACACTTTACGAGAAAGACATTCCCTCATTAATTATTAATAGTAAAGATAAACTATATTTTGTCTAATTAAATAAAATATCTAAGTTTAAGAATTGAGAGAGCAATAAATATACGTCAATGAAAGCTATGCCTCTATAATATGGATGTCTCATATCATCTTTTAAATCCCTACCTTGCTGTGGTTTAGAATTTCTTTGAATTGAGCATTTTATTGGAATCGCAGGTCTATACTTCTAGTAAAAAATTATTGAAATTACTATAGGCTGAAATGATCTCTATGGTTTCGAAAGAAGACTCGAGGTCTTTTATTTATAATATTTTCGGGATGATTTGTAGTTCCAGTAAAATGAAATGGAAAACTCGATTATCCACTTAAAATGTTTGCTGCTACCAGAAGACAGGTTTAAAACGTTAACCCAAAGCCAGAAAATCCCAGGAAAGTTAATGTGGGAGATTCCCAGCATTACCTTTATTTAAAATAATTGTTCAAATATCACTAAATCTTTCTATATATTGTATTAAGCTACAATCTTCAATTTTGTGAGTAATACCAAAACTACTAATTATATTTGCAATAGCTTTTAACCATCGGTGACATCGTAATTTTTATTAGTAGCTACAATAACTAAATGTTCTCAATTAAATATGCAATTAACAACTTTATTCTATAAAATAATTCGAAATTTAATGTATTCCTAGTCACTGTGAAAATTTAAATTTGTATGTTTATTATTAAATATAATTGTATATAATCCCTCAAATAATAATAGGATATAATAACACTAAATGTAATAGTTGTATAATTATTTAGATTTTTTTATCTAACATATTTTTTATTGTATTAGTGTGGAATCTATAATCAAACTGAAACTGTTCATGACAAAAAATATGTTCCAAAATAAGAATTTAACATACATTTTTCTCATATCATGAAAAATTATTATGATCTTAAGAAAATTGATCTTGAGATTATGACGTATTTGGTTTTTTTTTACGTTTTATGTGAACACGAACCCAAATAAATGATACAATACTCCGCACGGACTTTCTCACTTCCGTGTTTAAAAATGTAAATATTTACTCATATCTTGTAGATATGTGAAACGAAATTATATACTCTAGCAAACCCAAGCAAATATTGCATTATACTTACGTAAAACATTTTTTGACTGAAAGTTTTAAATTTTATTTTTTTAAGAATTAAAGTCCACATTTGTATATTTGGACCGAAAAATTAAAGATCGATATTGGATCAACAAGGGTCGACACTTATTACTCAAATTTTGATTCCCGGCTTAACTTTTTACATTTTACTAGAGGTTGCATAGCTTAGGGTTATCGCATTGCTATTAAATTCACTATTCAAAAATTTAGACCAATTAAAAAGGTAATATAGACTATTTAGTCTAAAATGACAGAGATAGATAATTGCTGTACAAACATATTTCCTAAGAGCTTTAAGAAAAAAGAACATAGATATTTATAGATACTTACTAGTACTTATTTAATTACTTTAGGGAATTAGAGAATTATTACGGTAAAAATAAATAACATTTCTGTACAAATAGAGCTCACACGATTGTATTACTATCTTTGCCAATATCTCATAAACGATTGGTTTTATAAAACTATATTTCAAATAAAAGTTTATTTTTAGAGAAAGTATTTTGATTTCCCGAAAAATTTAAATCGAGATTTTGACGAATTTTGACGTTTCATGACACCCCCCTGAATCCGAAAAAGTTGTTATTTCCGTTTGTCTGTCTGTCTATATCTCAGAGTAGAAACTTAACTATTTTACTGATCGGGCTAAAAACATGGTATCTAGGGTTTTCATAGGATTGTCCCTACGGATTTTTGGAATTGGATATCCAACCCTAAAATTAAGGGTAGTTTCCTTAAGGGTGAAAATAGAAAAAATCAATTTTATCAAAATCGTCCTTAACGATTTTGATTAAATTTCATTTTTAAACCTGTATCAATATTACAAACAAAATTGATAATCTAGATTTTTCATCAAAATGACTTTAAGGGTTCTTTTTATAATAAAGATCGTTTATTGAAACATATTTTTATAAACGCAATAATATTCCAGCTATACAAAAATATATTTATTTTTTAATTTAAATTTATTAATTTTTAATTTTTTTCTAGCCTGAAATGTTAATGGATATAAACGTTTCATTACCCCCGAACCATTAGAATGGTTTTAGCAATGCTATCTGCTTGTGTGTCTATTTAGCCATAAACTTAAGAGTAGTTTACTAAAGGGTGAAAAGAAAAGAAATCAATTTTCTCAAAATGAGCTCTAGCGATTTTGATTAAAATTCGTATACAGGCGTTGATTAGGATTATAAAACAATTGATATTTTCATTTTCCCATGAAAATGACTTTTAGAGTACGGTACTTTACTGAAGTGAATGTTTCTAAATCTACACAGCTATTTGAGATACTAAATAATTTATCATTGCAAAATTGTAGTACTCTTAAAAATAAAAATAAACTTTTATTTGAAATATATATTTATAAAACCAGTAATTTCTTATCTATTGGCAGAAATATTAATACAATTGTGTACTTTAGTTGTACAGAGATACTACTTAAGTTTTAACGCAATGAATAAATAAGTAGGTCTGTCAAATGTGTATGTTCTTTTTCCTTTAACCTCTTATGGGAAAGGTTTGTACAGCAATGATCTCTCTTATCATTTTAGACCCAATAATATATTTACCTATTTACTGGTCAACATTTATAAATGAGGAATTTAATAGCAATGAGATGACCCTAATATGTACAACCCCTAATAAAATTTAACAATATTGAACCGGAAATCGAAATTTGAATACGAAGTGTTGACCCTTGTGGACCAAATATTGATCTTATTTATTGGTTCCATCATACAAATGAAGGCTTTACTTCTTCAAATATAAAATTGTAAATTCTAAAACCGGGAGTCAAAAGATGTTCTACGTAAGCACATCACAATTTATGCTTGAATTTGCTAGCTTATATTAATTCATTTCACATATATTACGAGTTTTGACTAAATATCTCCATTTTTAGATAACGAGACGAGAGAGACCGTGCTGAGTTCCGTTCAATTTGTTTTCTTCATATCATTAATCATACAATAGTTTCTGTTAATTATGAATGTCTTTATATTTTTCTGAGTCCAGTCAATGTCAAACAAAATAAGACAGAAAGAGCTTACTTGCGTCCAGATTAGATTAAGATTTAGTTTATTACAATATTATTTTCTTTTAATCCCCTCTACATTGTTGTGGTACACGTACTAGTGATAAATTATCCAAACACCAGCACTTCAGCGTTGCTTGAGTGTGATCAAAACATCTTCAAGATATTCATCCCATTCCACTGAGTACATTTCGTTACTAAGGTGATGATCAACAACAATTATCAATTCTTTGGTTCGGGTTTAATTAAATACTATCCTTTCTTCAGGAGGTTCCGTTTACTGATTACCTTTCCTAAGATAAGCATATCTTTATTTTTATAAGTGTCTAACCAGCGCTCTCTTGATAGGGGGTCAGTCAGGCTTATCCTCCTTTGAGGACGGGTTTATCGACACTTTCTTATTAAGGTATCAGTCAGAGCTTATCCTTCTTTGTTAAGTGTTTTATCATTGTTTTTTGCTAAAGAGTCAGTGAGTTCTTATACTTCCTGGATAAGGCGATTTCCAACGCTTCCTTGATAAGGGGTTAATCTACGTCAGTCAGCGCTTAGCTTGCCTTGAAAGCATGCAAATATGGCCCAGAGAGGGTGTAATTTTCATTATTGTACTCGCATTGAACACACACTGTGGAGTTTAGAGCAAATGTTGTCACATTTGCGTGGATGTAAAGCAACTTATAAAAAAAATCATCACCAAGACCTCTGAAACACGTGACTTTTTCCATTGTTGGGGAGTTTCTGGTGATCACTTTAGACAGTGAGGTTCATCAGCAGGTGGTTAAAAGATCATACATAGCTTACAACAATTATATGAGGTCAATGTGATTTTTCCACCATCTCCATATGCTAATGCGAATTCACTACCTATAAACTACCATATTAATCACTATCCCATAACACCACTGAAAGCAGGAATCTAATAAAAAGGAGCACATTCAGAAGGTATATTAAGAAAAATACCGAAATATAGCCTGTATTCGATTATATAAAAATTTAGCAGTAAAAACTGGTTCATTGATCACGTTTTCGTTTAAATCTTAAATATTATTTTAATTTTTTCATCATTGATGTTATTTCAATATTAATATAATTGAAACGATTTATTAAATTTATCATATTAATTTGATTTATTTTTTACTTAAGTGAGAAAAGATTTAAAATTGCTTCAATGATTTGGGGTCTGAAGGTCAAAGACTGGAATATACTTCCGAGAATATTTCCACTATTATGAACTTGATATTTTTTTTAATACAGCAAATTAAAACTAGAAATGTATATATTTAAAAAATAAATTATATCTTAGGCTGTCGATTAGAAATAATTCTAGCTTTATAAAATATTGAGTAATTTCCTTACAAAATTTTTGTTTAGGCCTGAAAACAACTAATAGCCAGCTGGCCTCTTGGTCAAATTGTCAGAATTCTTGAATAATAATAAAGCAGATATCCCGGGTTCAACTACTGGCGCCACCATAGGGATGGGATATTGTTTCTATCGTTTCTATGGTTTGGTTAATTAAGCTTAAGTTAGGTGTGAGACTTATACTATCATCAAACATTCACCATAATCATCATCATCATCATCATATCATCTCATAGGGACTTTATAACCACACCTACATGGTGTCCAAACCTCAAATACCGCTTACATATCCGTCACTGTCAGTAGAAGAATTTTTAGCCGACAAACTCTGATAGCATAGGCAAAAAAAACTTGGGGATAACCCCGAGGCATGCTATAATAATCATAATTTGATTATTGGTAATCCCAAATGTACATTTTTATATTTTATGAAAATAGCTCCAAATATCCACTACTATGATTTACAAGGTTGTTATTTATTTCAACTAATATATATATAAGATACAACCATAAATATGCAACTGGAATTGGTCTTCATTAATGTAATCTCCTCTAAAAACACACAACTTTAAGGCACAGCCTAGTATGGACGTGTTGATTCACCGGCCCCTAAAGTTCCAACTAAAACAGAGCCAAAAGTGACTTGGGGTATGTTTTATGTTACCTTTGTTCAAGATTGAAATTTATAGGGTCGACAATTGAGAAAATAACTCTTCTGTGGGTGAATAATTACACTGGTAAAAGAAGATATTACTGGATAGTTCAGTGGTAGATAATTGGCATTTCAAGTCAATTTAATTGAATTAAATTTTGATTCCAGCTCAAGGCTATATCCGCACCAAACTTTATTAATATTTTCTTATTGTTAAACGATTTAAATTAAAAATATAAAAAATCATTTAGCCTTAAATTTACTCAAGATATTTAATTTAATGTCGTTTAATATTTAAGGAATTTACTCCAAAGTTCATTGATATAAAATAGATTTACCTAAAGTCATTCATCTTGGAGATATTTGACCTAAGTTAAACAAGTGCTGAGACACACACACATTACCTGAACTGAAGATAAAAATAAAGTCTTCTGACCATTCAGACATAGAGACCGTTGTAAATAAAGCAATATGAAAAATAATATTTAACTTCCATTGACATTTAAATACAGTTCCTATGGCAGCCTAACAAACCACCTATATTTCTACAAATATGTGTATTTTCCTCTTGATATTTTTATTCCACTGAAACAAGGGTACAGCCAACCTCTCAATACCTATTGGTAAAATGAGAACACTGAATAAATGTTTGGTTAAAGAACAAGAGAACAAACATGGTAACATTTTCCACATTTTATTTACACAGCTCTAGCTGTGTCCATGGGTGCGGAATTGCAGAAATATAGTGCGAACAAGTGACCGTGAAATGATGGCGAATTGCATGTTGACCTTCATGAAGCCAGATAGATATGCTTCAGCACAATGTGGGCCTTTTGCAAATGTTAAAAAGTTTAAATAATAAATAAAAAGTATCATTATTCATTCACCTCGTAAATATGTTTTGACACTTTGACGTGTAAATTTACATACTTTGTAAAAATAACAAAACATATTTACAATACGGATGGATATTAGATAATGCATTTTATTATCTTTCAAATGCTTGAAGGTTTCTGTTTTCATAGACCGACTATACCAATTACGCGATACAGTTTAAAAGCAAATAAAAATTTTACCTCTAAATCCAGTTTTTGAATAATAAATAAAATATATTTAAGGGAGATTTTCAAAATATATTACTTCAGTTTTCAAATTAATAGTAAATAAACATAAATATATAGTCGAATTGTCATAGAACGACAATTTCTTAAATATATACAAATAAATACTTTTTAACCAACCATTACAAAAAGTAATTTTAATTAGATTATGGTGGACCTGCTTTGGTGGCCGCGTAGTCTAAGACACAGATGTAAAATTTATGGCACGCGTGTCACCCAGTGGCACGTGAACATGATTCGGTTGGCTCAGTAACATGAAAACAATTAACACTAATTAAAACTTTTCCCAAGGTGGTATATATATATATATATATATATGTATATATATATATATATATATATTTATTTAAAGTCGATAGTGTTTCGACATACATGACATTCAATGTAGTGGCACAATTAATATTAAATATATTGCCTAGAAAAGTACATGTTTCAAACGAATATGGACAAGATTATATCAGTTTTTTATTTTAACAATTTATTATATAGATTTATTGTCACTCTTTCCCCTGAAGCTGTTACTTTAAATGTTTTTACTTTAAGTTTATGAAGCTATTCACTTTAACCAAAAAAATTTCATTCTTTAAAATTCAGGCATGATTAAAATATTTACATCTTTATTTTATATTTTCATTACTTCTGTAATACCCAACTTGTTTAGATTTTTGAAAAATTAATAAAAACTTAAATAAGAGGTGGTACATTACACAAACTCAAATTCGGCTTTTTTTGTGTGGATAAAACACATTTAAGTGTAGTTTCTTGACGATTGATTTTTCCAAAACTTGAAATATATTAAAAACTGCTGTAACGATTTGGTTTTAACTAGGGATCTTGAACGTGTTTAACATGATAAATAACACAGTATACTTGTTTTAGGGTAAAAATTAACTTATAGACAGTTTACTGATTTTAAAAAATCTTGAAATATTTAAAAAATGGCTTTAGAGATTTGTTTAAAAATGGATATATTGGGAATGTTTTACATGATGATTAACACTGTATACTTGTTTTGAAGATAAAAACTTACCTATGGGTAGTTTACTGAATAGTGATTTCTCAAAAATGGTAGTTTTTAAAAAAATGGCATTAGTTATTGCTTTCAAATGGGTTTCTTGAGACTGTTTGACATTAAAATTTGCTATTTATACTTGATTTTGGGTAAACATTCGATAAAGGACCATTTACTGATGAATAATTTTTAAATTTGGAATTACCTATAGAATTGCTTAAACTATTTTGCTTAAAATTATAAATCAAAGCCGTATTTGACATGAGCATGAAAAATAAAGCATTATATTGGTTTTTTGAAGGAAAACTCTATTATGGATGGTTTATTTATAATTTTTTTTAAATTTGACTGCATGAAAACAATGTCTTTACAATTTATTTCAAAATGGTTAGAAATGTCTGTTAAGTTGTTTGCATTATAAATATGTGTATGATTTTTTTTAAATAAAAATTCAATATGAGGTATCTATAGATTATTTTTTGTAAAATTTTATTTTTGAAAATATCTCTAAAAATTATACTCAAATTACTATCAGAATAATATTTTAAACTATCAATAATAGAATACTATTTTTAATTTAAGGTTAGTTTATTTACAAAAAATGTTTTTTTTTTAAATTGACCTTAAATATTGAGTTCAAAATGAGAATATGGTAATAGTTTTTCATGATAAACAAGAATAGTTTTTAATTTTAAAAATAAATAAACTTGTAGTAGTTAACAAATATTTTATTTTTGAAAGTTTGAGTTTTTAATTATATTTGAATAATTTTATCTAAAATTTTTAAATAAAGTGTGTTTATTAGATTAACAAGTTTATGTTTTGGCTTATGTGAGGATAATATAATTAAGAGCAGTTTACTTAAAACCTATTTTGAAAATTATATTCGAAGTTATAAAAAAAATTTTAGAGAAAATTTGTACATTCGTGTTGTACCATTTATTTATTAGGTAGTTAATACCCGTTTAAAAAATAGATTTTTAGATCACGTTACTAAATTTAAAAATTTACTCTAACCATCTAAAACATGTCTTAAGGAGCTATAATCTACCGGGTACAAGGTAATATAAGTTCATCGAATTTGTAAATAATTTTCTGAAAATAATAGTATAATATATATATATATATATATTTAAATTAAATTTGAGCTTACGTTAAAATTTGCATCACATAGTTCATTAAAATAATGATGCTTTAATTTATGTTAGAATATTATATATACCTTACAATTATAATAATTGTACAAGTGGCAGCAATAAGCCAACTACCGAGTCGAAGGTGGCTGCGTTATCTGATAGCTCGTGATCCTAATAAAAATCACACATTTGTATCCGACGATTTCCGCACGTCCATCATAGACTCTGTCTTAAAATATGAGTGAGGAATGACCTTGAGCACGAGACGAGTCCTGGATATCTTAGTTGTTAGAGAATTGGCGTTTTAATCCAAAGATCCCTGGTTCGATTCCCGTGTGCAGGTGTCATTTTTAAATTTTCAGAATATGATATTATCATAAGTTAACATCCAAATGTATATATTATTATTATTATTAGCACCGCGTCTTACTACCCGTTCGGGTTATACGTACTTACGCTAATGTGTAATGGTAGGATGATTGTGANGATTGTGAGATGAAATGGAGGACCTACAGTTTAACGTGGAATCCGAACCACGGTGGAGGCCTGGCATTCCCCACATTCACAAGATGTCTTGTCAGAGGTGAAGGAAGGGTTTGGTAATCAGATAAATCTTTGCCGGGACCGAGGATTGAACCCCGGCCGCCAGCATAGAAGTCTGACACCTTACCCCTAGACCACCAGGTCACCCAAATGTATATAAAATATAAAGTAGTGATGGTATTCATTAAATTTTAACTCAAGTTTAATCTCGTTATAGGATTCGTAATAAAAGTATGTCTTTGTTAAACTAAATTCATACTTAACATGAATAGTTTTGTAGAAAAAATAGAAAAAATATGTCCTTCTGGCCTAATCTTGCTTTCCAGTCACGCCTATGTTCAAAGTTCAGACGGATGTACTAGGTTGGTTATAACTCAATTGTTTCCCATACTCCTTCCATGTAAATGTGAGTACGTTTCTTCTAAGCTATGCTTACCCAATCTTTTCCTTATTAGAGTAATTATTTTACAGATGGTCTGGAAGAGTAATCACAGTTTTTTGATGTTAAATACCCTATTGTTTCTTCAAACATTAAACAAATATTTATTTGAGGTAGTTAAATTACACTTTCTTAACTGACTGATTATTTCAGCACAATAAATTTCTGTAAGTGAGAACGAAAGAGCCTACCAATTTTGCGTAGAAAGGTATTTTACATATCTTCCAGGGCTCTTTCACACGCCACAATCGACATGGAACCGACGACTCTACTTTCCCTCCAAAGGACGTTGTGCTACGGATGTTTATCCCTCAAGAAAGATCCATGACTACTGAGGTCAACATCGTTCCTTTTAAC
Source organism: Timema douglasi (assembly GCA_901482245.1). Classification (NCBI taxonomy): domain Eukaryota; kingdom Metazoa; phylum Arthropoda; class Insecta; order Phasmatodea; family Timematidae; genus Timema; species Timema douglasi. The sequence continues at coordinate 64,736 of CABEEJ010000420.1, read as the reverse complement.
TAACCCAAGATTTAATGAATGTTTGGATACAAAGATAGGAAATCTAAGTTTAATGTTTCATAATCCTACCTTGAAGCAGGATGGGAGACCGCAAAGAAATGTAAAATTATCCTCACTGCTTCCATCTGGGATTTAAACCTTATATTAAAAAATCGGAGTCAGTTTTTAACTCCACGTATACTACTCGTTCAAGTTGCACGCATATGCTATTGTGTTAGAGGTAGTAAAGGTTGGATTTTGAGAACGTGTACCCATATTTGTTTGGAGAGTGAGTGGAAAACAATTAAGGATACACCACCCTCATTACACCAGACCTGGATTCAATTCTAGATCACCCAATAATTAGCATTCTAGTCTATTACGGGACTGACTACATAGACCATGGGACCACCAAAGCGGGTACAAGTCATAGTCAAGTAAGATTTCAATCAAATAATATTTTCTATATGAGATAAATCTATAGATATTAAAATAAGTTATTCCTAAGAAAGTTTCTATACTAATTCTTACTTAATAAATTGACTTTATTGATAATTTTAAATAAAATATCCTATGTTATTATTATCAAAATGTATAGTTATTTATCTTATTTAAATATATAATAGGAATTGAATTAATTTTAACCTAATAGAGATTTAATTGGCTTGCATCTATTTAGTATTGTAAAGGAAATTTATAAATTAAATTAATTTTTACTTTATTTGAATAGTATTCTTTAATTTGTAAAAAATGTAAGAGCTACGCCTGGTGATGACGGAATAAATTACGAAATCAATCTATATATCTGTAGGAAGATATTTACATAAACAACTAAAACATATGATGTCATATTATATTTTCAATAAAGGGTTATCGAATGTTCTAGCACTTTCTTATCAAGCGTTTCTACAAAATAATTCATGCAAACTGTTTGTCAGTACAAGAGATCAAAGAGTTCAAGCGATTATAATGCGTTTGTTTTTACATCACAACAGATATTTTAAGTATACCCACTTAGAATGCAGTTATTTAAAATTTAAATTTAATGTGGGGCTAATTAAACTTTAATCTTAGGGATATTTACTATTTTTTATTTTGTAAATTTATCTCTGATTACAAATTTAAAATGTGTAATGTAATATTGATAACTTTTTAAATGTATAATTTTCACAAGTATTATATTTCAATATGTTCCATGATGTTACAGCTTCGTCAAGTTAAATCAACCATGACCGCGTTAATTAGTATATCATTACTTACCTATACTTAAACTGTTGAAGTAGTTTATAAGCTTTTCTCAAATTATTTATTCATGGTAAAATAATTTTGGATGTTATTCTTAGGTGCAAATCAAATTGAATCGGACACATCCTTAGGAGAAATTGTATTCTGCACGACCTCATAGAAAGAAAGGTTGAGGGAAAGAAGAGATTAGGAAGAAGGATGATTTAAATGTTGGTTGGCTTGAAGGAAAAAAAATAAAATTTTGAGAGCTGAATGATGAGAGGACAGGACGCATTGGCGGTCAAAATTAACTGACAAAACGTTTTGAACTGTCGTAAGACAGAACGCATAATAATAATAATAATAATAATAATAAAATATTAACTAGATAAACTAACATTGGCTTAAATACTCTGTTATCAATATCACTATTTGAATTGTTTCATTACAAGTAATGTTTTAATAGATTTGGTCGACATTGTAATACCTCTTTTAACATTTTAAAATAACTAATTATTTTAATAATAAAATATATTCAAACAGTACAACAATAATTATATAATTTTTAATGTTAAGTTTCAAACTTTAAGGTTTTTGGGATAGTTTTTAAAAACTTTAAATTACGGGGTATTACTTATTATAAGTTCAAATAGACTTAAATATGATATATTTTATGATTTATAAAAATATATTATCTATAACTAAGCAAATATTGTTCTAACTTTCACAAATAGAAATATTATTTCTATATTTTTAAGTAATAATAAACACGTGGGTTTACTTACATAAAACAAATAAAGACATTCAAGCGGTAAGGAAACGTTATTTGAAAATATAAAAGGTAAGGTATTTAACCAATATTAACACGCCAGTTAAACTTATCTTGTTTTCTGAAAGAAGGCTAATTGTTTTTAAATTCAACATCAATAATGGTGGTAATAGATACTCACTTGGAGGCAGCAAGAACATAAGTCACATTAGCTTCTTTCACCTCAAAACCCCCACGAAAATCCTGCGAATTATCTTCTACTCTATGTTTTTTATTAAAATAAGATCCCTCGAGTGTTTTTTAAACCAACTTTCAAAAAAACCAACACTGGTTTTAGTAGAAGCTGTCGCTCCGTTATCTTAAGAGACGCTCACGTGACGACGCCAATAGCGTCGCGCGCACAGCAGAGAATGAGGTGGACCGACTCCGGAGTCAGCGTCCCGACGACTGATGAGGCTGTAACACAGGCACACACTCCTCTGGAAGGCAAGGAAGGGGGTAAGGGGTAGTTAGATGGGGTGGGGGATCATCATCTATGTGTACGTGGCTGTGGAGATGAGGGGGTTGCGCCCGATTTTTTATTTTGCGTAACCACGCGGATCATCGTAGTCTTTGTAATTGCAACTGAACGGCGTCAAGAATTCTATCTACAAAGTTAAACGAGAAAATATTTTAGATATAAGAAAAACAATTCAAATTAAATATGTCATCATCTGCTTCGTTGGCCACGTGGTCTAAGGGTGAGTAGGAGATCATGGCTCGATTTTGTTCGGGTTACTGTGGGTCTTTTTAAAAATTGTTTTCTACACTCTCTTTCCAAGCTAATGTGGATTCTGCCCAAATGGGTAGTAAGATGTGGCGCTAAAAAAATAAGGCTTTTAATAAAATTAGTTCTTAAAATTATTTAAATGTTAAATTAGGTATATTGGCAACTTAGTGTAGCTAAAACTATTATATTATTTTGCTGTTTGTATGTCTGTTAAATGTTCCCCAAAATATTAGTAAATCTAATGTGAAGGTAAAGCTTAGTATTAGTCTTACACACTTAAGGTGCGGCAGAAGGGAGTGCAAGTATTTTTCAGTTTTTATAAAATATAAATTTGTTGGCAAAAATTAATCAAATATTTATCCAGTAGCAACATAGAGTTTAGTTTTCTGCACATGCTAATATCAACAGATCTTGAATATCTGTCAAGGGTGTCCTGGAATGTTGTCAAAACATGTTCTCTTTATTTAAAATGTTTTTACAAAATGCCAGGACACCCTTAATAGGTATTCAAGATCTGTTGATATTGGCATGTGCAGAAAACTAAACTCTATGTTGCTACTGGAGAAATATTTGATTTATTATGGTCAAAAAAATGTAATGCTATAAAAACTGTACAATTACTCGTGCGCCCTTCTGCCGCACCTTAAGAACAAAATACAGTTTGAAAAAATTATTATTTTAATTTTCCTTTTATCACAACTTATGCACACCTTTTTGTATTATATTAATCACAGTGCCTAAATATTTTACCTTAAGAATAAAATATTATATATTAAATATGCATATTCTATGCCACACTTAGAATTAAATTTGAATATGTTGAATATTGTCTTTTATCACCACTTACCGGTGTACAGGATTATTAATTTTAGCCAAAGTCCAATAAAAATTTCAATTTGAGACCTTAAAAATAATATAACTCACATTTTAGAAAGAGTTTTAATTTAAAAACTATATGTGTGTGTAAATATATAAATCACGTATTTATTCAATTTAATCTAGTTAGATTAAATAATACACAAAAAATAAATTGAAATACAATTCAAATAATTAAATCTAGACAAACCTACATACTGGTGATATTTATAAAATATTTAAAGCTATGACATTTTCTTAGAAATAATAGAGCTTGCAACATTTGATAACAAAGCTAGTTAAGTCTATTATAAATAAGACAGTTTAATGATTGCAACCACCCCGTGGATGACCCGTAACGTAGATAGTTATAACTGCTTGAATCAAAGGTCGCATCGTAGTGAAGTAGCCCGTAAACTTCATCATAACTCAATGGATCTACTAACAGGCCCTTTGGTGTAGTGGTCAGTACACCTAGCTACGAGCCTAGGGGTCCCGGGTTGGACTCTTTCGCTGGTACTATGTATATTTTTACCTTCGGGGGAATAATCCCAACAGTGACCATAGTGTTGATAGTTAAGTTTAAGTTAGGTTAAGACTCACACCGGCTCCACAACTTCATAAGAACTATGATTGATCACAACATCTCATTGCGGGCAGGTGTAGACAAGCTCCTATGCTGTACCCTGGGCAAGGCTCTGTGCGGCTAATAGTCTACACATAAGGCGACGAAGCCTGTATGTAACCGTCCCTCGCGATCATAATTATATGCCATACGAGAAAAAAAGAATTAAATTACTGAAACCAGTGTATCATGCTTAAAAAAAAATCAAGGACATCTCAATTTATCTGTCCTCAAATAAAGAATAGTTATATAAGACCACTCTTCTATGGGATTTTACTTGGTTCAATCATTTATTCATTATTATTATAATGAGCATCAACACACAAGTTGAAAATCACTGTAATTACGGGAACGTCCGTGTGTAGGATACCACAATTTAATTAATTTAAATTAGTTGAGATATGACACCTTGAAATTGGTATCAAACACGGGACCTTTGGATTAATGCACCAATTATTCTACCACTAAGCTATCCATGATACATCCCGTGCTAAGGACCATTCTTCACTCATAGTTAAAGGACGAGTCTGTGATGGACGTGTGGAAATAGTGAGTTATTTATGAGAGACCCATAGTATAGCGTCTTACAACTCGTTTAAGTTGCACGCATATGTATAAATTACGTTAATGTTTGAGGGCTAAGGCAGGTAGAATTTAAATAATGTACCACCAAATTTGCGTTGAGGGAGACTGGAAAACCATTTTAGAAAAAACTTGTGTACACCCCATCGGGATTTAACGCTGAAACACCCCGCACGCCCCACGTCATTGGCAGTTCTATCTATTGTGAAAGTGATGCCTTAGACCATTCTACCACCTAAGCGAGTCATTATTAAATTGTTAATTGTTTTGGTCTTGCTTTGGATCAATCTAGGCTGTTCCATTTAAATATCCAGTCATATAGCCTCCTAACAACGCGAAATACTAGTGCATTTCTAATTATGGAAGCTTATTAGATCAATAAACTCAAGACTTCTATTGTCAGAAGATGGACAGAATTATAATATTAAAAAATATTCCTATATATTTAATTTGTTGATAAAACATTTCCTAAGAAACTGAAAGAACTAGACCATAGGGCGAGAGGAAGGAAAACATTGAAGAGAGCAGAACTCTGTAAAATACATTATCACTCCCTTGCTAGCCGGTCCTGAAGCGATGAACGATTGAACAGGATAAAACTAACAAAATCTTTGTTGTTTCTGATAACACTCATCGTGAACGTCTTGGACGCCTTTTGGTTTTTAACTTCTGCGCGGAGAAAAGGAGGGCTCGGGATATTTTGAAACTTTTGTTTTTACAATCTCAGATATTATTCATGTTACAAAGAGACGTTAAGCAAAATATTGAAATGCAAAAAATCAATATTACGCCCCATTTGATTAGCCTGTAATATAGCAGGCTTGCCTTACTAGGTCAAACTGTGGTGTAACCCTTTTTCTCAAACTGTGGTACACGTACCCATTGGAGTACGTCATGGCAATCAGGGACAACGTATGACTGATAATAATTAACTATCAAACATTTATTTCTAATAGTACATAATACTAATTATAAGATAGAGATAAATAAGGTATAATTATTATTAAAAAGTACAACTTCTATTACTAAGGGTAGATTGAAGAGCTCAATTTTCATAAGAAGGATCTTTTAGAAAATTGTGATCAGCAATGATGAAATTGTAATAATTTATTATTGTTATTTCATATATATTGATAGCATAAATCAAAAGCAGATCTAATGACTTGACGTATGGATATTTTAAATTTGATATAATAGTTTTTCCAGCTATTAGATAACTGTAAAAGAGAGAAAGACTGTTTAACACGAAGACAAAGCGAAATAAATAGTTGCCATAGGATGTATTTCTAATTACTACCTTTCATTCCCACTTATAAACTATTAACATGAGTATCATGCTTCTTAAATATGTTACAAACTTTGTTTGTACTTTGCGTTTCACCATCATTTCAAACCATACGTATTCATGTAAATTTATAAAAATAGCACCTTGAGAGGGATTTGAACACTGACCCTCCAAATTTACATCATTTTGGTGGCAAAGACTGAGCTATCCATGATGGACATGAAAGCTATTCTCCAAATAGCTAAGTCTTGGGAGTGGCCGACATATTAATTTAGAAGGTCAGTTTTCAAATCCCTACACAGGAGTTTTTTTCTAAATTTACACTATAACCACAGAATGCCACGTGAAAATACCCTATTTTTTTAACATACTAAATTAATCTAATGGGTTAAGGATGAGAAAGATAGAGCTTATAACAAATGAAGCTTAACAAGTACAACTAATTGGGATTCAAACCCCATTAACCCCACAACCGGTTAATTGGTTTAGGATGAGCTTGATATTATTTTAGTCCATATACCTACTGGTACCTGTAGTCGTTAAATAAATTATTTTACTATATATTTTGGGAGGTATCATTACAATATGGTTTTTAACAAGTACGTAGTTGTGTTTTTATTTGATATTTTAATTTTTTGCATATTGGTATTAAAACGTTTTTAATAAACACAACTAGTAATATATTCTCTCTCATCGAACGTTGGCTTGTGCAACACTATTTTTAGTAATATAACATTTATTTTAAATAAGCATTTTACCCTTTTGAAGGTAAAGCCTGTCCCAACAAGCCCTATGCCAAGTTTGCCTTAGAAAGGGTATATTCATTATAAAAGGGTATTAAAATCCATTGTATTTAATTATGTAAAAGTCGGATGTTTCAAAGAAGAAAAAAATACCGGCATTATGAAACAGATTTTGTGAAAAATTACTACGCTTGGGGTTATAATTACTAGGAGAGGTTTTGAAGTTTAAAGCTTATTGGAGCGTGCACTACTGTCAAAAGCCATATCTCTTCTGAAAGGTTTTTACGAGTACTTTACAGTTAAACGTAGTATGTTGTATATATAATAACTACTCTATTACTAATATTATCATATACCTGTTTTAAACCTTGACTGCGTTATTTTAACCTTCTCTTTACGTTTACTGGCTTATATCTCAATTTAAGTCAAGGTTACAGGATCTCGACGACAATATATTTGAGATGTTCTAAAACAAGGAGATTAATAATATGATTTATCTAAAAAGAGATGAATATTGGAGAGTAGATGAGATTACATAATGTTGAGTTATATTCCCTGTACTCATCACAAGACATTGTTAGAGTAATCAAATCTCTTAGATTGCGATTTACAGCACATTCAGCGCGAATGGAAGAATCTAGAACTGTGTTCAGGATACTGACTGGGAAGACCTAGACGCAGATGGGAGAAACCATTAGAATGAATCTGAAATAGCTAGGTTGTAATTAGGTGGACTGGATATAACTAGATCAAGATATAGATGGGTGGTGTACTTATAAGTATAAGTGCGGAGGTGAACTTTCTAGCTCCTAGTGCCATATATTAAGTAAATAAGAAAGACCGGAACACTAAGCTACAGACCAAAAGACTATTGAAATAAACAAATACACTATTTTCACTCTGTAAGGCATAAGTTTTACCTTTTACGTCCTAAACAATGGTTCTATGGTTCTATTATGAGGGTATATTTCTTCAAGTATATTTTTAAATCTTACTAATTTCTAAATCCCTAACGAGTTTTATGTTTTCTTATAACCCAATTGATGTTGATATTTAATTACTTATACTTGTGAATGTTGGAGTTGATTTTAATCTGTTGTAAATTATGATTGATATTTTATTATTATTTATTAGTAAAAATATGAAATTCTTTACGAACATTTCTGGCATGTTGTTTTCAAGAAAGAGTGGAGCGTTGTGAGCTAGTTTGTTTTTTATACACTAAGACTAGTAAGGTGTTTATATTTAATTAGAATATTAAATGTTTTAAATAAAATGAAAGCAAGTAATAATCATTGTGTCAATAATCCCTCTCAACAAGGTGCCGAGTGCTTAAAAAATGTGAAGATATATTAATTATTATTTATCTTATCAGCTTGTCATTAGAAGAGATCAAGTTGTTTTACTATATTATTTAAAGAAAGAGTATTGAAAACGAAATATTTAGACATCACTATTATAATGAATCCTTACGTTTTGTTTGCCTATAAATTTAAGAAAATGAATTTTATAGCTCTCTTTGAACATTTTTTGAATAAAAATTAGGCCACGGTCACCAATAAAAATCTACCGAAACTACTGATTATGCGTTTGCTGTGCCTTGAAGCTGTGGTAACAATTATTGTTGCAAGGATTTAACTTAAATTAAATCTCTCTTGGAGTTGATTTTTAATGTTTTCAAAGAAAAATTAGGTTATATTTAAATTCGTTATTTACTAAATAATGTAGGACGTAGGTTATAATGAATGGTGTTCCTCGGCATTTTTCCTGATATTATCAAGCTGTCTACTAGATATTATCAAGTTGTCTACTAAGGAAATTGCAGTTTCTATATTATTAAATTATGTTTAATACTATTTTTCTCTGATTTTTAGTTTGTATTTATCTTTATTAGTTGGATTCATTCCTTATTTAATTATTTTAATAAGTAAGTTTACTTTATTATAGTAGCATTTTAAATGGAGGCAAATCATTTAATTCACAGTTAAAGTTACCGGTCACCTTAGTTGAAAGGTCAACGTCAAGGATGAGGATGACCTCTGCAGATGCAGCTTCAATCAAAGAAGCAGGACTAATAAGAGTTGGTATGAATGGACCATTAAGCCAATTAATGCCTTAAATGAGATTAAGATACTATTAAAAGGTTTGTAAAAATAGCTTCACATTAGACGGTAAGGTAATTTGTTTGGGTGAAGACGTCTGTCAGTGTCTACCAGTGTGCAGCATTCACATAGAGCCATTATAGCAAAAACAAGTTTAATATATAACATTTTGGGGTCAGAGTTTGTGACACTGAGGTTCACCAGCAGTTTGCCTTCACTAAACCCGAACTGGCTTATGAAGCTGAGAGATGGACACCTCCTCAGTAACGATAAGCTTGAAAATTAAATCATCCAAGTGCCAGACCGAAATATAGTCAGTGTTATTATTAATGAAACTTTTGAAATTTGTCTCAAAGTCAGGGCTACACTAACATTTTCATATGTGTCAAAACTGTGTCGAAGAAACGACAGTTGAAGTTTGACTATTAAAGGGGTTCTACATCTACTGGAAGAAAATGTGATTTTCTATTATAATATGGACTCTATTGATTGTGATGATGAAATGGAAAGAGATAATTTAGTCATTTGGGCTCCTCAACAGTCCTACTCTCTCAGGTATGCCTCTACATACACTGAATCTGTAAACAAATGCAACAATAATGATGTTACTTATTGTGAATAACAAAAGGGGGCAATGTGGTGGAACTTGCACCCTTTGGAGACACGTACAGTCAATAATAGTTAATATTTAATAAATACATGATTCTATAACAACTTATAGCTAATAATAATAATGGTTTGATTTCTCACAGACAATAATACTGGATCCCTACTGGATCCCTCACAACAACAAATGATATTCTGTTTGGATAGTTTGAGAAATCTTGGATTGATGATGTCTTTTAAGTTACATGATTTTTAACTTTTAGATATGTTAAGCGCAAAAGCTGACATCAGAATGATTGATATTTACCCAGGTGAATCGCGATGTGCCTACCAGTTTGGGGTAAATCCCTATTTTCTGTTGTATGAACTATCTTCACTTATCAAAAAAATTAAGCACGTGCCTTTCATTAACTTTAAAAACTAGTCAATAACGAAAACTTACGGCATAGGTTTCTATTATGTTATGTCTTGTAGCTATTAGAGTGGGTCAAAGCTTAAAGAAAAGTGGGAAATCAGAATCAGTGCATGAACTACGTAATAATAAAAAGGTTTGATGGTATAACAATAAATGAAACAAAGAAATTAAATATCCCAACCATAAAGACTAAAGGTGAAATAATCTATTATATCTGTATTTTTTTTTATATTTAACATTGAGTTAATTTAAATACTGGTCAATTTGGCTGTAATCGGATGGAAAGCAGTTTAAAATAAAAATATAATCATATATCTAGAGATATTATCGTGATATACTTAAATATTTGCAAATCCAAAGAGATGAAGTTCGGTCATCCAAAAAATTGTTTAGTTGTGAAACCTGTAATTTTTAATGAAATTAATACTTGGAGTCAAGTATATCATATTAACATGCAGACCTGTATATATAAAGAATTCAAATTCATAATAGTTTATTAACTAAAACTACAGCTAAAGATGCTTGTAATTTAATCAGTTTATTTTGTTTCTTTGGAGCTCTGTGAGTGCTGCAGTTTGATAATGGTAGTAAATTTTCAAATCATGTGATGAATTAACTTACAATCATTTGAGGAGCGTCTACGATTGTCCATGGTAAACCTCTTCATTCCCGTCAAGGAAATGTCGAGCGTGTGAACCAGGAAGTAAACATATTATATTTACTTGGATGGAAGAGAATAATTCAAAGCAGTGAAGTGGGGGACTGAGATATTGCAAATTCCAAAAGAACAGTCCTTTCCACAATGAAAATCAGCAAGCACCGTTCGAAGAAAAGTTTGTACGTAGATCTCATATCGCCTTAAACTCATCTGAGCTACGAAATAAAGTCCTGAATAGCTTAGTTTTATGTGAAGACATTCAACATGCATTAAATACCATCCACGAAGAGATTAACCGAAGGGATGATTCAATTAAACAAAATGACAAAGGGATATACTCTAGTCAAGTTATTGCTACAAAATGTAATTCCAGTACCAATTGAACAAAAAACAGGTTTTATATATGAGCCACACCATGAAGATATTAATGCGTGTAGCATTTGTTTTCAAACAGTTCATGCATGATACGAGTGCAGTAAGAAAAGACAACAATTTACATGGTATGTGATGTTATAGTAAGAAACGACAAGGAAAATCAAAGACCAAAGCTCTTGAGGTCCTGGAAAGCAGACCAAGAAAATGAAATAATCAAGTGAAAAGCCGTTTATAAAACTGGATATTGGAACAACAGTAAAAATTCCAGTTCTTAAAGTAAATAGAAGTAAAGTCGATGCCAATAATATTCCGGGGCTGGTTTTAGAACGGTGATATTGGTGATTATATATCTGTTACTTTAAACTGTACAACCAACTGTCCCTTCTCAAGAATCAAATACATGATTGTAAAGAATAAGTTTTGAAAGCACAGGGCACTTCAAATAAATATATGTCTCAGAGAAGTTAGCAGAAAGGATCACAGTTTTTTCTGTTCACTGTTTAAACAAGCATAGATGTTCAAATTAAAAAATGTGAACGTAGCGCAAACGTCATAAAATTCAATTAAAAGTTTCGTCTCATCCGTGCACCAACGAATGAATTGTGAGTCAATTTATATTTTTTCATACTTTCAGTTTTTATTTATTTTTTATGTTTCACTACTACTTTTATCATTTATAATTGTTTAACTTTATTTCTTAGATCTTATTATTTTAATTCATATGATCTTAATTTGTTAAGCTGAAAATATTTCTTGCAAAAGATAGATTTAATTTAATAATTCCTTAATTTCTTAACACCTTTTTTATGCTCTTCAATTAATTATAGATAAATTTTAATGTTTTGGTAATATTTTTTATTTGCATAAATCTTTACATTGATGGTTGAAACGTGGTTTGTCCAAAGACGATTGGTCAGAATTCTATTTACCCGGACACATTCCAAAATACCTAGCTACATCAGGCATTACCAAGATACGTTAGATTTTTCCCGAAACTGGTAAACCGATTACGATTCATCCGGGAAGATAAAGATCTGACCAAGATTTGGTATCTTCCCGTAACATACGCATTAAGAGCACTCAGAGAACGAACTCTAGCAGCCTTAAATGAGAGATAATAGAAGTCAAGTCATATGTGCTATAGCTTTTATATTAAATAGCTAGGTAGCATCAATTAAATTAATTAATACTAGCTATATAAAAAGTAGCCTACCTAGAAGGTAGAACGGACTAAACGTCATTTTCGCTCAATCTGATTTGCCAGTAGCGCAAAGGTCAGGGTATGAGTCCCGATTGAATGTACTGAGTGTAATTCTTTCTAAAGGGTTTGCCACTCGTCCTCCAAGAAAATTTGTGTATATTTCCTCTAATTTCTACCATCCCGTTAATATTAATTAAATGCGGATGGTGCAGTCGGGTAGCCAAAATCGGTACACACCCGCACAGACAAATTTGATCAATGTTGAGGGGTAATAATTAGGTATGTATTATTCGGAACAAGCCTCACTACCATTTTATTGTTGCAGTTGTAACCTCTCTATCAGTTATTATTTTCGGTGTAATAATTCTCTCAATAATTATTGCAGGTGTAATATTTTTCTCAGTTATTATTGCAGGTGTGACATCTCTCTCAGTTATTGTTGCAGTTGTAACATTTCTCTCAGTGGTTGTTGCAGGTGTAATATCTTTCTCCATTAATATTGCCGGTGTAATATTTCTCTCATTTATTATTGGAGGTGTAACATCTCTCTCAGTTATTGTTGCAGGTGTAACATCTCTCTCAGTTATTTTTGAAGGTTTAACATCTCTCTCAGCTATTATTGAAGGTGTAACATCTCTCTCAGGTATTGTTGAAGGTGTAACATCACTCTCAGTTGTTATTTCAGTTGTAACATCTCTCTCAGTGGTTGTTGCAGGTGTAATATCTCTCTCAATTAATATTGCAGGTGTAATATTTCTCTCAATTGTTATTGCAGGCGTAACATATCTCTCAGTTATTATTGCAGGTGTAACATCTCTCTCAGTTATTGTTGCAGGTCTAACATCTCTCTCAGTTATTGTTGCAGGTTTAACATCTCTCTCAGTTATTCACAAGTATTGCACGTGATATATTAGGTATGGTGTTTTAGGTTAAGTTTGTTTATAAATCAACTTTCAGCGAAAATTCTGTTGGATTAAGTCTGTTCTGTTAATATTAACCTAAAAGTATCACACATGGGCTTTTTTTTTTTATGGAAATGAATATATTATTTCTATACGTCAGAGACAGGGATTTTGTAGATGTGCACTTTTGGGAGAGTTGGAACAGAGAAGAAATTCTGCAAAAAGAATAATAAAAATATCAACTCAGAGGTAAAAAATATTGTCTTTAAGAGTACTTTTTGAGATGAAGAGATTTTTCTCCCCTCTACCATCTATCTACCTGATGAGTTTCTTTTTTTTCGTCAAAGTAAATCGCTGATTTTCTAAAATAAAGTGGATTTAGGTTCCGGCAATTCCTACAAACTGCAGTTCAAAATATAAGTTTTAAGTTAACAAAACTGTATACTTCAACGTTTTAAAAAATTATTCGAAGAGGATGATTTTTAAACTAACATTATATCTAGTTTACATAGTTACCGTTTCCCATCCTAGATTATATTTTAAAATATAACACAACTAGTTCTTTTGTAATAACCCGTTGTTATACTTCTGTGAATTGTAATATCAAAGTGTGCTACTTAATGAAATCATAATTTTATTAAATAATAAATATGACCCTAGTTGGGCCCAAAGAAAAGACTTGGGGGACTCCCTTAAACTTTGAGAATTTTATTTTATCTAGTTTTAAAATGTATACAAATATATTCAATTGAAAAGTGGCAAATATAGATTTATTACCAGGAAAATTTTTTTAATTGTCGTGGTGATTATGTGTAAACTCAATTTATCAGGAAATAAATCTTAGTTTGACCGATAACACTATTCACCTATAATATAAGCTGCCCTATGATGTTCACCATCATGGTAAATTTTCCATTATCCAGGGTAAATATAGTTTACATTTAACACACTTAAATAACATTAATATTATCTTATAGGCAAAAACTGATTTACATTAAAATTGGAAATGTCTCTAAAAATAATCTTGACCATCGAAACTATTCAATATGCAAAACTATTTACAAATTAAATAAAATACTACTAGCTCATAACTATATATATATATAAAAATTTTATATATGTGATATATATAAGATTTTTAACATATATATATATATGTTAAAAATCATATAAATTGAAATACATTTTCAATCCAGGCTTGCGCAAAGTATCTAAACAGAATATCATTTGTTGGTGTGAGGGATCCAGTATTATTGTTTGTGTGTGTATGTATATATACATTTTTTTCTTTGATTACTTATATATATATATATATATATATATATATGTAAATATTTTCTTAGATTTCTTAGAGATTATATACATATATTTTTTCCTTAGGTTTCTTATATATATATAAGAAACCTAAGAAATCTAAGAATATATATATATATATATTTTCTTAGATTTCTTAGAGATATTAATATTTATAAGAAATCTAAGAAAATATTTTTATATATATACACACAATAATACTGTATCCCTACTGGATCCCTCAAACCAACAAATGATATTATGTTTAGATTTTTCGAGCAATACTGGATTGAAAATGTCTTTCAATTTACATTATTTATAGCATATATATAGGTTAAAAATCTTATATATGTATATATATCATATATATAAAACTTATTTATGTATATATATATGAGCTAGTAGTATTTTATTGACTTTGTAAAAAGTTTTGCATATTGAATAGTCTAGCACACATGATCAGAACTCCAACCCTGACCTCTCCGTAGGTGGCAGTTTTATTATTAGAGAGACGCGCTAGACCGAGCTACCCTATGGGAGCTTTAGATGTCGCTATCTATTAATTCCTATGGGGGAATGAATAGGCACCTTTTCAATTTAAATTAGAATAATAAAAATTATTTTGTATCACCAACTTCGGTGGCTGCATTGGCATAAAGCGTTACTCGTCCTATTAGATTAGATTGACAATAACGTGGAGATTGGGGTTCAAATCCCAGTCGGGTGAACTGGGGTTAGTATTTTCAAAAGGGTTTTACACACTCCCTTCACGCAATTACAGGTACACTACCTCTAAATTACACCTTTCTCATCCCTATTATATTATTCTATTTAGTAGGCCTACCTATGTATAAAACCCGAACGCATAGTAAAACGTGGTGCTAAAAGAATCGTATTTAATTATTAACACAATTAATATTTTAAGAAGAGAAAGAGTTTAATAAGTTGGGTAAATATAGAGCTACCTCCGAATAAAACCACCCATTTGAGTAGCTTATTAGAGATGACGTTTCTCTTGTGTCCCCCCCCCCTCTAAACCCCCCTTCAGCCCCAACCCTTAATCCCACTGCTAGCGGTTTTAAATCAAATATATCAATCACAGACTAGATGGCTTTCACTTTTAATTGAAAGATATCTAACACAACTTAATTACTTACAGTCCACCCATAAAATACACATATTCAACATAGTTCCTCCTATATATTCTTTGTTTAGTACTCAACATTAGACTTATTTCCTCCTATTTATTGCTTTGTTTTATGCGAACTAGAGAGATATACCTGTAGGTGCATTCTGAATCCACCCTAAGCCCCCATCCTCCTGAACCCCTACCGACCATGTGATAATAAACCTCCCAGGCCATGCTAGCAGATTTACGAGGAAAGGGGGGGGCCCCAAGCTAGGACCCGCTCTCGGTAATGGACTTTCCATGCTCAGGCCGACATTTTATGTGGCTGCTGAGCGTTGGGGCCCTATCTTTCCCCTAGGCAAGGGGTGGGTGCTATGCTCCCCTATTACCCCCTCCCACCAATAGCTCCATCACAACCGTCTCCCACACTATTACCTCCTTCCAACCCTGCCCCCCTCCTAACATCCACCAAAAATATAAGGGGTTGGGGTAGGGTGAGTCTACTTCAGTTCTTAAGTCGTTTACTTCTAACACTTGTTCACCTTGATGGGTATTGGTAGCTCGGTTGGATAGCCCATTTCTCCTCCTACCTCCAAACCACATTTTTTTTTTTTGACAAATTCTAGGTTATAGGCACTCTTGAATAAATTGAGATGTTGACTATGCGAAGTTTGGAACGGGTAGAAACGATAGTAAGAAGGGTCCATCCAATGGGATCATTTTCAGAGGTTTTTTTTTTGTGCCAAGTTGAATTTTCACACACATCCACACACAAACACTCACACAAAGGACTTGGGGTAATGTATTCTAATGTAATGGAGTGGAACGTTGAGGTAAATGGATCAATGTATTTTGATGATGACACTCGAATACTCGCCTGAATCGATATTAATAAAAAATATACCTCTAATTTCTGGTAGGACCAGTGGGAACGGATTGTGTGCCTATTTTAGAGCTCGGCGATTTGAGCCTTACCGGCTGCGCTAAGGTTGAGTTTTCATTTAATCTCTAGGCAAATGATTGTTAGGTTATTGAACTTGAATTTTTCATCCTTTCTTCCAGGAATTAATATTTTGATAAACTTTCTAATATACCATTCCTTATATATATAAGATACTATTCCTTATATGTAAGATAATATTCCTTTTATATTATATATATATAAGGAATGGTATTTTATAAAGTTATATTATACGACTATAAAGCCACAAGGCTGACTCACTCATTGACATTAATGTTTACCCACTTCCAGATGAGCTAGAAACTTGAAATTTCGCAAACTTATAGCTTCTAGCCTGTAACATACGGGAAAATTAAATGTTAAAAAAAAATCATGAAAAAATTCAAAATGGGGTTGCAAGTCGGTGAGGACCTTTCTTTGGAGGTCTCTTGTGGCTAAACGGTAAGACCAGTCAAAAAACGGCTCTGGAATTACATTAGTTTACATACACTTGCAAAGAAAGCTCACTTGGAGCAAAGTGAATATATATATATTCACTCGCGTCGGTGGTGTAGTATCTAACTAGTCGCTTTGGGCTAAACTGTCAATGACGGGGAGATCGAGGTTCGAATATCGGTTGGGAGAACTGGGAGTGGTTTTCCTAAATGGTTTTCCACTATACCTTAACGCAAATTAGGGTTCAATTCCTCTAAACTTAACCTTCCCAATTCCTAATACATTAGCTTAATTAGTACTTAAGCGTGTAGCCCGAACGGATAGTAAGACGCGGTGCCAAAAAAATCAACAAAAACATTAAATTCGAGACAATTTAATTTGAGAAAATTGACTTCTTCTCTTTTTGGCCTTCATCAAACTACCCTTAATTTAATAGTTAGACATCCAATCAAAAAAAACCTTGGGACAACCCTAAAAACAAACCCATATACCAAGCTATAGCTGATCGGTTAAATAGCTTAGGCTCTAGTCGGAGGTCCAGACAGATATTCAAAAACCACTTTTTCGTATTCATGTGGTTATGAAACGTCGAGATTCATCAAAATCTCGAGTTCAATATTTTGACGATCACAATACTTTTCTACCTGTAAGATTGCAAGAAAGTAAAAAAATCTGAAACTAGATGGAGTGAACGTGTAGAAGCTTTTCTCCCTATAGCGAAGCATTACCCAGGGACACTCAAAGCATTGGACTGCGTAACGCAATAAATGTCAATAACCTTACAACCAAAAATATAAAGCACTGTTGTAGGCTTCAGGAAATATTTTTGTTCTTTTGAGGGACTTGTTATTGTAGTATTTCGGCATAACGTTCTTTCTTTAGTTGATGAAAGAAGTGTTATTATTCAAGCTCAAGGAATATCTCTTGAGGTTAAAGTCAATCTCATAAAATACCTACAGCAGGAAATGCAAAAGTTGATAAATTCGTGCGCAAATATTCTACAAGAGACGCGTTTAGTCGCACAAGAAATGGAAATGCCACCAATTTCCCCCGTAAAAAGAATTGTTCTACATAGTATAACAATATCAGAGGCAGACCAACAATTCACTGCAGAAGTTCAAAACGTGTTTAGTAGATTTAATTTTACAGGAATTAGAACTTTTCACTCCAGTTTTGAAGTATAATTATTTATATGAGAAGTAACTGAAGGTGAGGCTTTAGCTCAAGTACAAAAGTTTCAAAGTGACTTATCAGCTGATTTAGGTTAAGAAATTTTGCATTTAGAGCATATTAATTCCATTATGTTTGAATCTAAGATTGAAGATGGCCCTTTGATTATTAAATTCAATATGTGAGAAATATTTGGAACCAATATTCATGAATGTATGCATTACACTTCGTATTTTTTGTACACTTCCCCTTACTGTTGCATCAGCAGAAAGAGCCTTAAGTAAAAACTTGGTATGTATGTATGTATGTATGTATGTATGTATGCATGCTATGTATGTTATGTATGGTATGTATGTTATGTATGTTATGTATTTTATATATGGTATGTATGTATGCATGTTATATATTTTATGTAATGTTATGTATGCTATGTATTGGTATGTATTAATATGTATTGATATGTAATGGTATGTATGTTATGAATGTTATGTAATGGCATGTAATGGTATGTATGATATGTATTGGTATGTATTGGTATGTATTGATATGTATTGATATGTAATGGTATGTATTGATATGTAATGGTATGTAATGGTATGTTATGTTATGTATTGTATATATTGTATGTATGGTATGTATATTATGTATTGTATGTATGAATGTATGTATGTATGTATATATGTGGTTGGGTAGGTGGGTAGGTATTTAATACAAGCAGGTAAGGCAGGGTATGCAAGACACACAGGTAAGGCAGGGTATGCAAGACACATAGGTAAGGCAGGGCATGCAAGACACATAGGTAAGGCAGGGCATGCAAGACAAGAAGGTAAGGCAGGGTATGCAAGACACACAGGTAAGGCAGGGCATGCAAGACAATCAGGTAAGGCAGGGCATGGCAGACAAGAAGGTAAGCCAGGGTATGCAAGACACACAGGTAAGGCAGGGTATGCAAGACACACAGATAAGGCAGGGCATGCAAGACACATAGGTAAGGCAGGGCATGCAAGACACACAGGTAAGGCAGGGCATGCAAGACAAGCAGGTAAGGCCGGGTATGCAAGACACACAGGTAAGCCAGGGTATGCAAGACACATAGGTAAGGAAGGGCATGCAAGACAAGCAGGTAAGGCAGGGTATGCAAGACACACAGTTAAGGCAGGGCATGCAAGACACACAGGTAAGGCATGGGTATGCAAGACACACAGGTAAGGCAGGGTATGCAAGACACATAGGTAAGGCAGGGCATGCAAGACAAGCAGGTAAGGCATGGCATGGCAGACAAGTAAGTAAGGCAGGGCATGCAAGACAAGCAGGTAAGGCAGGGCATGCAAGACACACAGGTAAGGCAGGGCATGCAAGACACACAGTTAAGGCAGGGCATGCAAGACAAGCAGGTAAGGCAGGGCATGGCAGACAAGTAAGTAAGGCAGGGCATGTAAGACAAGCAGGGTAGGCAAGGCAGTCAGGGAAGCCAATGCAGGCAATGCAGGCAAAGAAGGTGGGCAGACATGACATTCAGGGAAGGCAATGCAGGCAAAGCAGGTGGGCAGACAAGTCAGTCAGGGAAGGCAATGCAGGCAAAGCAGGTGGGCAGGCAGGGCATTCAAGGCCGGTTGGGTAAGCAGGGCTAGTGGGCAGGCATGGCAGGTAGCCAAGGAATTTTGATTTTTTTTTCAAAACTGTATTATAATTTTTGATAAAATATTTACTAGTGGGTCGTACTTTTTTAAATTAAATACATTTTTAAATTATATGCAAATATATTATAAATTGAGAATAAAATTTAAAAACAGATAGAAATAGTAGAGCCTGAAATTATACCGTGTTTTGATTTTATAATATGGCAGAACAATTTGGTGATACTTGTATTATATTTAAGGGAAGGATAATCACATTATAAAAAGAGAATGAAAACGTCGTTTTTCAATAGTAGCCACGCAGTTCCTTCAAAGATGATACAGAGTGTACCTTCCTCTTTTCTTCTGTTAGGCGGGGCCTTTGCATGGACTAACGGGAGAACGACTCAATTGAGGCTCAAAACCGATAATTGTATGCATTTAATAATAACAATATTTTGGTTTCTCAAGCTTTTACCCAACAATAAATATCGTATACCCCTGTATACCTATTTTTCCAAGACCAATAATGGTTTGGTTATAATTCAATCGGAAAGGCCTTTCAGAAAATATAAATATATTTATAGATCAACTTTGATGAAACATTTTTTATACATTATTAGTGTTATTAGATGGGTATTTATATTATCTATCAAAAGTGACAGCTGCATATTAGATGACCTGGCGTATGAATATCTTAAATTATATCTGGTAGATATTCAAGCTGTCAGGCCTATGACAATTGATATGTAATTTAAGTGTTAGCTATCCTATACACATATCGTTTGTGCTTTATTAGGTGAACACAACTAATTACCATCAACTGTTTCCATACAGTGGCTGGGTCAGTTTAGTAAAATGTATATATCTTCCTATATCCTTCCCCCATTCTTTCTCCATTAATTTCTTCCATTTTCTCCTATTACTAGCACTCTTTCTGTTATCTGCCTCTCCAATCTCTTTCTCGGCCTACCTTGAAGTCTTTTTCCTACATATTTCATTTTCATCATTTTCTTTGGCATCTGCTCCTTTTCCATCCTCGTTATATTCCCATACCATCGCAGT
Source organism: Timema douglasi (assembly GCA_901482245.1). NCBI lineage: Eukaryota > Metazoa > Arthropoda > Insecta > Phasmatodea > Timematidae > Timema > Timema douglasi. The sequence continues at coordinate 43,977 of CABEEJ010000420.1, read as the reverse complement.
CTTGCTTCCTCAACTACATCGTATACTCCCCGTAGCCCCACTCTTTCCAGGATACACAACTATAACCTTCAAACTAGAAACACAGGTCCAGATTTGTCAATATAGGTTTGGGTGACTGCCTTTGGCTCCTTAATTATAGGCTCTTCTGATTTGTGGAGATATTGATCAGTGTTCATATCCATAGTAAACACAGACGGTTGTGATAGCTACTAAGTATTTACTAAACCACGAATCAAATTGAGTAATTATTTATTTTAATTACATTGAAGTGTTTAATCTGCAAATTTAACTAGGGGGTGACGAAGCATGGCTTGATTTGTATTAGGTGTCATTCTTGCAATATAATGAACACTTATGACAGGTATATTGGGGTTCTAATCCAGGTTAATGTACTAAGGGTGGTTTTGCCTAAATGAGTTTACATTCTTACACACGCAGATGCGGCTAACCTTCCTCAAAATTCAACCCTTATAATCTCCGACACACTATGGATAATAAGGGCCAATTCTTACAATCGATGTAAGTAGTAAGATGCGATGTTGAAAATTTTATTTAAAAATGATTAATACGCAGATTATACTAACACACGATTTACCAACTAAAGTAGCCCCACGGCTTCTTTGGTGCTGACTGAAAGCTCACAGCTAACTTCTGGTAGTCAACATTTAGGTATATACCTAAATTTTGACTCTCAGAAGTGACATCTGCTAAACACATGTTATTGCAGATCATTTGGTTTAGATCTATCTATCATTTATACAAGTCAATCAAGATAAATGGGTGATTTTCAAGGAAATGTATCAACATTCCCGTAAATATGGTATGAAAAACCACACCAAGCTATATATAAAATATTTCAGTCAAGATAAGGGCACCAACAATTTGTTATTGTTGTGAGACTTTACTTATTACCAACTCAAATGTGTTACATGCTGTACATTATAATATAATATTGTAACATTATTGAAGAATATATTCAGATGAAGTTCGAAATGTAGACATAATATAAAATTTTAATTTCTACAACTGAAGGACACGTGGAAAATGGCGTCAGTCTCGTCCAGTTTGGTTTGCTAATAATGGGGTACTAAAGGTACGAATCCAGCTGGTAGTAATGAAGTGGGTTTCCTTAAACGTTTTCTACTCTCCCTTTAAACCAATGTTGGTACATTAACTCTAAATATTAGATCCACATTCCTTTTCGCTACTCTATCAGTGAAAATATGCTTGAAACCCAATCGTTTAGAAAGACTCAGGTTATACAAAATAAATTGTGTATCTGTTTATAGATTAAAAAGAACGTATAGTAAGCAAGATCACTACTTTTAGTTACGGAACTATAACAGATGCGTAACTAGGCAGTAATAGGCCCCTGGTAAAACCATCAAGGCTGGCCCCGCTCCAATAAGGGAAANCCCCCCCCCCCCAAAAAAAAAAACAACACATATGTAATTTAAGGTTATAATAAATTACATTAGCATTTATTATTGGAATTCTTTTAGAAATTTCATAATACAGGTCTACGTTTGTCTAATAAAATTACTACTGACAAGTGGACACTAAATATATAATGTAAAATAAATTATCTTATTTGGATAAAACTATATTATTAAATATTATAAACAAAACTATAAACTATATACACACTTACAGAGGCTAAACTAACATCGAGATTTAAAACTCTTTTACTCCTGCTTTTATCTATGCGAAATTGTCTATAATTTATTCCAAGTATTTTTGGGTGATCTACTTATATTTTGATAAATATTAATCGAACAGAAGAATGTGTACTGAGCTTTTTTGTTGAGCATGAAATTATACAAAACAAAGTGACTACTGAGGTTTTTTTTATGGAACAGTAAGATTTTTATGAAACAACACTTTCATTTCTTACCAAATTAATTTTTAATTGGTGGACCTACGTGGTGGGCCCCACTTTGGTCATGGCCTGCAGTATTTGGCACCCTATGTCACCCTATAGTTGCTTCACTGAACTATAACGCTACAAACGGTGCCAACATAACTTCTAAATTAAGTTTACAGGGTTAAAAAGAGGTAAGTCCAATTTTAGCTCAAATTGAGTTAGTGCTGCTAATTTTAGACAATCATAAGACCATTATCGGGGCCTACTGTACTTTAAACTACGGCAAAAAGCGGTCTCTATTATATATATACATATATATATTTAATATCTGTTGGGGCCTTTATGCGATTGAAGATATAAAAATCACTGTTTTGTAAAATTTGTTTAGTGAGAGTTTTGTCTTTTTTCCCCTGTATCACTCAAATGGTTTCTAAGGTGTATTCCATCATAAAGAATCAACCACGTGGTTGCAAGAAAAACTAGTAGCGTTTCTTCCGAACCTTTATTTTTCCATGATTCGGTCCAAACGACAGAGAACGCTGGGGAATGGCCTGGCTGGGAGGTGGTTTCTGAAAGGCGCAGCATTTAGAGCTCTCCGTCCTTCTGATTGGCTGATAATAACTTTATCACGGCATCAAGACGCCAAGAACAATCCGAGGAACACATTTAACGACACGGTTTATGAACCTTTTTTTGGTCTTGGACCATGGGGAGGCGTTTGCTGAATGGGTCCCAAAGAGATGCCTCGAGATGCCGAACTACGACATAATACTTAGTTTTCACTACCGTTTGGGCTAAGATGGGCCTAAACTTTCGTACAGCAAGCATGGGAATCATTTGGACCGATTACTTTCAATGAAGCTCTGGTGGTTTTCAACGTCGTTTTACAGGGTTATATATAGACTTCCTTTTCATATTACGGAGAACTAGATGTGATGTAGGGAGATATCTTTTGTTTTATTATATAAGACCATATTCTAGTCAGGAATGTGAATGGCTGATTATCGTTGGATAAGCCTTTTATTGAAACCCATAATTTCGACTATGAAAGATATATAGAGTGTCTTAAATTTATTTTAAAAATAACACAACGGTTTTTTCATCAAAATTTAAGACATTGATGAAGATTATTCAATTTAGTACAACCATTTGTTTGTAAGATTTTATAAAACTTAAAAAAAAGCCTAGCTAATAATTTTAATAAAATAGTAGTTACACTTTGGTTTAACGTATTTAATATATATCATATAAATTAATCAATGACGCCTTTTAAATAAAGGAACTTGAATAATGAATAGTGCATTAACAGGTTTGTAATGAGCTGCTGTTTAGTAAACACTATTAAAGTTGCCAAATATAGTGAAATCCTTCTTAACGTTAACATTTGAATAACGGATTCTTCTTTATAGTGGACAGTTTGAAACTCCATTGTTCAGTTACATGGGTGCTTGCAGTGAACAAACTTTCAATAGCCTAGTTTCTAAGTAACGAACAGGAGCACTGCTAGAAACGCATATTTATGTACTGTACAACCATCTTTAAACAGCGGACAAACATTTTAAGCCCCAGTCAATATATTTTACTTTGAGAATGTCAGGAATGCCATTACCTCACGGCGAAGTGTGAGCAGTCACATCTTCACCCTCTAGGGGAAGTTTTTAAAATAACCTACATAGTAATGACCAGGTTCTTTAAGTTCATACGTCCAAACCCTTTCGAGACATTAGTGGAGGTTGTTCCTGGAGTGTGCGCATTAACAGTACATAATGAGGCCTACTGTATACAGTCAGATACATTTTTGTATTGATCTGTATATTTTGCAATCCGTACAGTAATTTATGTACAATATTTATTCATTAGTCATATTAATTATCATCATACAATACTTAATAGTTTAATAATTGGATTGTTGTGATTAACATCCATATTATAGATTATATATTAGAAGAAAATACACTTTGTAATAACGGACATCTTTTTAAGCCTGGAAAGTTTCCGTTACTAAAAGATTTCCATTTATATCGATAAAGGGATTAAAAAATGTAGTGTATCTAACATGTTTATTTAGATTCCTGTAGACTCTTAATTTAATTGCAACATACACTAATGATAGAGTGAATAAAGCCATCGTTATAGTACTTTATGGCGTACGGGTGAAGGGAATGTTTGGTTTAGTTTCCACCTAGGTGTACTTAAGGAGATTTTTACCCAACGGCTATTCGCTTTTCTTACACTCAAACGCAGCTGGATTTCTTCTAAATTCTTCCTCTCTTATCTTTATTGTATATCCAACTTCACCCAAATTAATGATATGTTATTATTATTATTATTATATTTAAATGTTGATAGCCTTTAATCGTAGTAAGACGCTGGGGGAGGGGGGAGGATACCCTTCATTTAGGATACTTTTTTTTTACTAAACAAAATTCCTTCTATTATTAATCGGTCCACCTGCTGGGGTTGAGATAGATATGGGATCATTTTAAACGAAAATACTTCCAACTTTTTTTTCTGGAATATATGATATTACTTTCAGGTATTTAAATGTAATGAATGAAGGCTAGAGGGGTAATAGGCGGAAAGTCACACTACTCACCCTTTCCAGGACAACAACTTGTATATGTATCAAACCTCAGGAAGACTTAATCAAATAATCTTACAAATCATTTTAATTTGACAAATACATATTTTAATCAGAATCTAAAGTGCATTATAAAGGTATTATGAATGTCCAACAGATGGCAGCACTATCTCAATTCAAGTTAAATTTGGATTTCGCCTTTTCCTCTCCCTGTAACCGTTGAATGTAGTTGATATATCTGGTTTAATATCCACTAAGGACGTTAACACCAGAAACCTAATTGAATGATTTCCAATAAAACAATAACAACAATTCCTGATTTTGTTCTCCTGCCCACGTATCGACCACAGCGCTTGGTGGTTGGATGCGTCACTAACGTCAGGTCTGGTGTATGTATACCAGACATGTTAATACTTCAATAATATGATCAAAGCCTCAATTTCTACTGGGGAAACTCCAATTGAAATAATTTGTTTGTCGTTTGTATATAATAAAAAAAAAATTAAAATAATTGTTTTTTTGGATTAGTATTTGCTAATAGCTCTTCCCCTTTCCTCACTTCCATGAATAGGTTCTCTTTGATGGATTTACGTCTATAGTTGTTAGGCTCTTCGCAAGGGCACCCATAGGGTTTCTCTCTAGAAGGGGGGGAACTGGAGGGGCATAGAATAATCCCCCACCCCCATTAAGGTTTGGAGGTCTGGAAAAAGGTATTAAAGTGAAGCCTCAAAGACGCTTTTTAAGGCAATACTTATCTCGTAAAATAAAATACAACATAATAACAATGTTTCAAATGGGATATGGAATACCAACCCATGGAAAAAGGGTGGGAAAAGTATTGAATTAAAACTTTTCAAGGCAATCTTTGTCTCCTAAAAATAAGATACAACATAATAAAAATGTTTCAAATGTATTCAAATTCGTGGTTGGATACTTCACCTTGATGATTTGAACGGCAAATGTTGTTGGAATTGCTCACGCATGTGCCAAACTATCAACCCTAAAGTTAGCAGGTGGCTTGTGGCGAGCGCTAGTAATTAGTTTATTAGCTATATTCTATAACTCTCTTTAGGCTGGGGGCACTGTTTGAGCGCTAGTGTTGGACGGGATTAGCCTACTTCTAATATTTATGCAACCTCGGAGTCTCAATAGGGGCAATTAGCCCCACTCTCCCCCCTGCGGGCGACCCTGGATCTATGTGCCATCTATTCAGCCCCTTCACCTACTTATTAGGCTGTAAGCCACCACTGCAGAATATTTTCCGATAAACTGTACGATTTAAAGAGTACTGGAAAATTGTCATTCCTACTGGCGGATCATGCACGGGTCAAGCTTGAAACGGGAGCGTTCCTCCTTTCTTCTTACACAGATTGATGTATCCTGACCCTTTCCTGATTGCTCTTATTTATTTGTGGTGGAATTCCAGGATTTGTTGGCTGTGCACTGGAAAAGGCAAATCTATAGGGACCTTCTCAACATGAGTAATGCAATAAGAAATAATACCTTACCTAAATCATTTCTAAATATTACACAAAAATCGTAATCCTTACACTAATTCTTTTAAGAGTATCAATTCTTCTAAGTGGATTGTCTTATACATATCGAAGAATTAATTTCTTCAAATAAAATTGAGGAGGCAATTGTAAGGCCTACTTTATCTAACTCGATTTTTGGTATGTGAAAATTCATTAAGAGTAAATAAAAATAAGCATTGTTTTAAATAATTTAAAGTACACTTTTTCCCCACTATTTTGTGTTTTGATTCTGCTCAAGTTAAGGTCAGTGTTTAAATGGACACACTATTATTTTCTTTGCCATTGCTGCCGTTCTGGTTGATTCGCCACCTCTTCGTGTTGTATATTCTCCTGTTACCTATTTGAAGGAATGTTGCAACAGGTGTGGAAGACGAATAAATCAAACACGCGGATGGAGGTGGTTGTTTGTTTGGTTTATTTATGTTTAAAACTAACTGACTTCCTCTTTTGTTTGTTATTGGGTTACAGGTAGAGAAAGTATTGTGATCGTTAAAAAAAATTGAACTCAGGATTTTGATGAATCTATACATTCCATGATCCCCCGAATCCAAAAAAGTGGTTTTTGACTTTCCATCTGTCTGTCTATCTGTCCCTCAAACTAGAGCCTAAACTATTTTACCGATCGGGTTAAAACTTGGTATTTAGGGTTTTCATAGGGTTGCCACGAGGGATTTATAGAATTTGATATCCTACCCTAAAATTAAGGGTAGTTTACTGAAGGGCAAAAATAGAAAAAGTCAATTTTCTCAAAATCGTCTCTAACGATTATGATGAAATTTCATTTCTAAACATTTATAAATATTTCAAACAAAATGGCTTCCCTCAATATTTCGGCAAAATGATTTTAAGGGCTCCAGTCTGAAGCGTAAATTAACTTTATCTATAATATCTCCGAAACTATTTGAGATATAAAATTGCTTGTCGATACAAATATGTCTCTTTATAATACGAATATTTTATGAGAAGCATATTTTTATAAAACCTATAACTTTCAAGCTATACGTAAATATATTGATTTTTTTAACTTTTTGAACACAAAAGGTAAAAGTATTGCGACCACAAAAGAAAATCTAACCTGAAATGTTGATGAATGTCGACATCTCAAGCCATCCAAACCCTAAAAAGTGATCTTTGCAATGACGTCTCCGTGTGTCTGTTGAAACTTAAAATAAAGAGTAGTTTAAGAAAGGGCGAAAAGAGAATAAAACGACCCTAAATATTTTGATTAAAATTTAGGTGTTGATTAATATTATAAATAAACTGGCTATTTTCATTTTACCATGAAAATAAAATTTAGGGTACTTTACAGAAACAGAATATTCCGTATCTCCGCAACTATTTGAGATACTAAATAGCTTATCATTGCAAAATTGTAGTACTATTAAAATAAAAAAAACTTTAATATTAAATATATTTTTATAAATCCACCAGTTTCTGAGATATTGGCAAATATATTGATTCAATTTTGTGAGCCTTATTTATAAAGAGATACTACTTAAGTTTTAACGCAATAATTCCCCAATGCCATGAAGTAATCAAATATAATTAAGTCTCTAAATGTTTATATTGTTTTCCCTTAAAGCTCTTAGGAGAAATATTTGTACAACAATGATCTATATCCATTTTAGACTCGATAGTCAATATTTACATTTTTTATTGGTCAAAATTTATAAATGAAGAATTTAATAGCAATGCGATGGCATGAAGATTCGCAACATCTAATAAAATGTCAAAAGTTTTAACTGGAAGTTGAACCTTTAATACGAAGTGTTGACCCTTGTGGACCCAACATTAATCTTTTTTTATCGGTCTAAAAAATACAAATAAGGACATTAATTCTTTAAAAACAAAATTATAAAATTTAAAACCGGGACTAAAAAAATAAAGTTTTATATAAGTATAGTGCAATTTATACCTGGGTTTACTAATGTTTATTATTTCGTTTCACATATATTACGAGTTTTGAGTAAATATCTCCATTTTAAAACAATAGAGCGAGAAATTCCATGCGGAGTTCCATAAAATTTATTTAGAATGTGTATGAAGTTATGATTAAAATTCTGACATTGCCGTGTGCGCTAAAACACACACACCCTCATACTTATATTAATATGATTACCCTCACTGTTCGATCGCCTGACAATGTGGTTTGACTTTTATTTGTTAGTTAGTTTAATTTAAAATTAAATTATATCTTTTTATTGTATCAATTTTCATTTCCACAATTTCAACACAATAATCATAGACGATTGCAAAAATGTTGCTAAAATTTAGGTGTAAACTTAACTATATTATTTTCTGGGAAAAGGTCTACTGACCGTAGGCTAACTCTTAACTTTATTTGTATACGAAGATTCTCCTTTCTACTTCACTTACAAGTGAAGTTAATAAACTGAGTTACGAAAGGCACGTAGTTTACTACAGCTATAAAGTAAAATTTTCGAGAATAAAGTACTGGAAAACAATAAAACCTATTAGATTTACCAACAAAAGTTTTCAGTTTCGCTTAACGTATTTAATGATAACTTAACAATACGATATATAAATATTAAACAAAATAGATTTTAATAATATCTATTGATAGATATCAGACTAAAATATTTTAAGAACAGTTTGTTACTTCTTTAACATTTCCCACTGGAAAAATGAAGCTTGTTTAGTTTAATTTGTCTAGAAATCTCGCGTTTATAATATATTTGTCATTTCAAAATACTATTTAGACCAGAATGCAGATGGCAGTTATTAATATGTCCAGTAGATTTAAAAACATAAAATTGTCTTTAGTCGTCACATGGTGAGTGAAACCAACTCTTTTTCATCGATGTCTCACGCTAAATGTCCCGGTTCCAGGATGTAAATAAATAGTTAGAAACACAGATATAACCTAAAAACAAATAAAAATATATATAGGGTCAATAAGAAATGTTATCACAAGTTTGGACTATTTTGGTGGTTTTAAAGCTACATAACCTCAATTTTCTTAAGAAATACAACTGTGTAAGGATATTTACCTTCAGGTACGCTTTGCTAGAGTTATAAAATTTACCAATGTGGTTTAGTTTCACTCAATACCGTAGACCAGAAGTACTACCATATAGTCCAAGATTTCTGAGTTTGATTCCTGACGACAGTCGAAGGTTGTTTACTGGGAAATATTAATTTTCTTCTACCCGCTTCAGTGCCTTAATGGTCTATGGTGTCCCTCTCGTGTTAAACTGATCTGCTAATAAGATAGGGCTCAAATACCGGTCGGGTCTAATGAGGGTAATTTCCCATATATGATTTCCCACCCTCCATACATTTAAATGTGGGTAGATTACTTCTAAAATGCTTCCTTCCTCATCTCTTTCTTATTAGTGTAATTATCTTAAGCCTATATGCGTACAACCTGAAAAGGTAATAATACGCGGTGGTAAAAAATTACTTTATAGGTCTATTACTCTTGAATACGTAATAAAATAATAGTTTGGAGTCTGGTTTATGTGTTTTACCCCTAAGTTAAAATAATCCTATGGTTACATATATATCAAATATATATATATATATATATATAATCATTTTGAGAGTGTTTACTTTCCATTAAAAGACTCTTTCTTCGTTAACACCACAGTATTATTTATGTAGAGTTCCTACAATAATTCCTTTATATTATTTGGTCTTCTCCAGTAAGGCCATTGACGTTTGCATTTCATTTTGGAATACCACTCTATTGGGATAATAAATTGTTTAATCTACTAAAACTATATCTCAACTACTTATAAAAAATGACTTATCACTTAAAAACAATAGCATCCCAGTATAGTGGCAGACAGAACTTGAGAATACAGAATGAATAGTTTCCTGAATTTAATATTACTAATAATTATGTTACTTTAATTCTTGAGTTCCTGGTTTGTTAATCTTTGCTTTAATTCTTGAATTCCTATTTGTTAATCTTAACTTATATATTGGCTGGTCTACCGCAATCTAATTATTTATTTAGGCTTAATGACCTAATATATATCTAAAAATAATTCCTCACCTACACTGACATTCTACTTTCTGTCTTTTTGTAGTTTCCATATACCATCTATATGCACCCAAACTGTCTATTTTAATAATTTATTACAAATGGGGCTACATTTATTATGATAATAGAATAAATACCAGCAAAGTTAAATGTACGCGAGTGAACTTCATTCTAACACAGAGCTACATGTTCAAAAGATTACGTCGTTTGTTCCGGATTGTTCCGCAAAAAATTTCGTTTGTTCCATTTTGATAGGCCCACAAATAATATATCTACATTGGGGGAGGGGGGACAACTTCCCAGTAGCCCTCCCACTTGTAAAAATTCAAGTTATAATGATCGCAATCGTTTGTTCTTAATTTGTTCCGGATTGTTCCGCAAAAAGTTTCGTTTGTTCCACATTCGTTCTTGCACAAATGGGACGTGAACTTGTTGCGCTTTGGTTACTCGTGAGGGGCTAACTTCACAGTAGCCCCCAACCTTTAAAAATTCAATTTTTTATGATTGCAATCGTTTTTTCTTTGTTTGTTCCAGATTGTTTCACAAAGATTTTCGTTTGTTCCGTTTTGATAAGCCCACAAATTATATGTTTACATTGGAGGGACCAACTTAACCATAGCCCCCCACTTGTAAAAATTCAAGTTGTTATGATCGCAATCGTTTGTTCAACGTTTGTTCCGGATTTTTCCGCAAAAATTTTCGTTTAACAAATAATATGAAGCTATAATAATATCAATAATATACTTGCTAGAGTTTTTTTAAAAGCAGATATAGATTAAGAAGTATTTTTAACTATTTCGTTAAATTTGCAATTAGTTAGCCAATAAAAAGAGTGTATTACATTTTGTTCATGTTATTGGAATATAAAAAGAGCTTATACATTATTTTAACATTGTTTGTATTTTAAATACAACCAAAACAATCCCTTTAATTTTAGTTGTACGAGTAGCTATCGCCATTGTAATAAGTTGTTAATTTTAAATAGACTAACTTTATGTGACATTTTCTTTAATTTAGACGCACTGTTATTGTTTCTTTCAGCTTAGTTACATAAATCAGAACACCTCAAGACATCATAGCAAATAGTACTTTTAAACAAAATTATTGATTATTCTAAAATGATTCAATTAAGGAGTCATGGGTGACGTCTGTGTTGGGAGTCCGGGGTTCAATCCTTGGTCACAGTGCAGATTTATCTGATTACCAAACCCTTCCTTCACCTCTGACAAGACGTGTATTATTCATCAACTTGTGAATGTGTGGAATGCCAGGCCTCCACCGTGTTTCGGATTCCACGTTAAACTGTAGGTCCTCCATTTCATCTCACAATCGCCCTACCATTATACATTAGCGTAAGTGCGTATAGCCCGAACGTGTAGTAAGACGCTGTGCTAAAAATAATAATAATTATTATTATGGAGTCAAAGCAAAACCACGTTCAAAATAATTAAGACCGTGATTCCAACTGTGAAGACGGCCTATGCTAAATAAACAACAACTTGAGAATAATGCAAATATAGTTTGGGGGAGGATAATTAAGGTACAAATGAAGATTTTGTGGATTTCTGCACAAGAAATTAACAAATAAAAAATAAACAATAAAATACTTTATTTTAAAGAAGGAATAGAGTGAAATTACACCCAAACCCAATATGTACATTTAACTTTTGAAATTGTCACTCCACCCACATCCCCTTAGCAAAAAATATATAATAATGGAACAAATTAAAAGTTTTGGGTTAAAAATCTGAAATCCACTAAGAACAAGTGAATTCAAATCTAAAAATATTAATTAACTTATATATAAAAAAGTGCTACCATGATTTTGGCATTTTACACGCAAAAAAAATCTTCATAAATTCACTTTATGTTTACGAAAAAACAAAGGTGTAACAAACAAAACTTTTTTGCGGAACAATCCGGAACAAATTATTATGATCTTAAAAACTTGAATTTTTACAAGTGGGGGTGCGGGGGGGAGGGGCTACCATAAAGTTGTAAACATATAATTTGGGGGCATATAAAAACGGAACAAATGAAAATCTTTGCAGAACAATCCGGAACAAACAATTGCAATAATAAAAACTTGAATTTTTAAAAGTTGGGGGCTACCGTGAATTTAGCCCCTCACGAGTAGACAAAGCGCCACCATTTCACGTCCCATTTGTGCAAGAATTAATGTGGAACAAACGAAACCTTTTGCGAAACAATTAGGAACAATCGAAGAACAAACAATTGCGATCATAAAAACTTGAATTTTTACAAGT
>CABEEJ010000420.1:0-31564 GCA_901482245.1 Timema douglasi | reverse complement strand
TTTTTAAATTGGGGGGGGGGGGGGGCAACTTGACGGACGTGATAGCACCAAAATACAACTAAATAGTATTGTAACGCAGGGCACGCACAACCTGGAAAGGTCACGGGCCATTCACACGTCAGCGTGTAAACCACGAGTTCCTTGAAGGATACTGGAGAGGGTTGCCAATTAAACACGAATGAAAATTCACACGAAATATTCAAAGTTTTGATAATTAAAAATAAAACAATAAATGCACTGATTAAAATACAATTAAATGAATAACTAAACAAGAAATTGAACTAAATTATAAAAATCATAGCTAAGTATATATATTAATAAGCTAATAAGAATAAGTGCAAATAGACGTAAATTAAGTAAACCAATTCACACCTATAAAATACGTAAGAAATTGACACATCACAAACTGGCTACAGGTAGAAATTTTTCTAAAGGCAGAACAATTAAATAGTTAATAATTGAAGGTATTAAACCATATATACATGTAACTTCAATCAGTTTTGCTTGATTGGTTATTTTAAATAATATCCTTTAAATATTTCGGATCATGATACACAACAAAAATATCTGTTGGCAACAGTGGTTGATGGTTAATAAACAGGTGTCAACAAAAGTTACTATGGCTGGTCATATTCCCTGTCGGTACTGTCAGAGCATTCAATAGTACATGCTATTATATTTGCAATTACACTAAGGGCAACACCTAAACAATAGGAGTCAAACAACAGGCAAATAAAAAAGGGGTATTATTTGCGCGGACCCCACTATGAACCTAGTGCAGTTCCCTGGTTTGAACACCGAAGCTAATACATCACGAGAAGCGTGAGTACTTGACCTACCCAAAATATTGATTTCTATTAACTGAACTGTAATATGGAAAACAAGACAGACAGCCTGAATGTAGCCATCCATAAATTAAACAGTTGCACACGACGTACACGGCGTCATGTTAAACATTGGCTCAAAATAGATTAATTGAACTTGTGGAAGTTTACAAGTCTATAACTAAAACATTACAACTTTCTAAGCCAGAGGCTCATAATGTAAAAACTTTATCATAAGGACACAAAATAGTAGCTAGGACTTGACATACTAAGTCACTAAAGTTAGACTTGTCCTTCAGACTGCAGGACAAAATATTTAATGAACTAACTCAAACACTTCCATCTTGAAGTCAACAAAGCTTTAAATGAATTACTTATCACATTGACATAAATTTAAATTAACAAAAAACTTTAACAAAAAATATATAATAAAAAACTAGATCCACATTGTCTAGGTTTTTTAAACAAGTAAGGACTTAACGACGATTTTAGGATACTCAAGTACTCCAAGCAAGAAGTCCTCGCCAGGGTAACGGTGGATCTGACGGCCTAGACTCCATGTTCGTTGCTCTCTTTGGTTACGTGACGGTGCAGAAGTTCCTCCTTCGATGCTTAATTGTAGTAGAACGGCTCTGTGGCGTGAATCCGGGAGCAGCTCCTTATATATAATCCCAATCTGATACGAACGGAATACAGTAAAGAGGGTGATAAATTCAGAAATATAAACATGGAGAAGGACGGACGAAGGTGGGGGGAAAGAGAAATTAACAAGAGAAATCTACTTGCGGTGAAAGGGGGTAACAAGTTTCCTTGGCTCGCTGTTAGAGTCTCTAATGTGCAATTGGTCAGTGTGTCGATTGAAGTATACATTTATTTACTCCATCAGATGTAGTTATGACGGCCCTCATTGAATAATTTCTTCTTCTACCATGTGGCAAATCAATCGAAGAACATCTTGAAACAGTGAGTAGATACTAAGGCAGCTTTTATTTAAATATCTCCGGTATTATTATATTATTTAGGATCAGTTAATATTTTTATGAGAATTTGTAATATAGATGTACTTTACTATATTTTCTTGTCGACAGCATGGCAAGCGTATGTAAATTTATCCGACATCATCCAATGTGAAAAGGTATGCGTTAAAGTATTGTATTCATAAATATGATAATATTAATCCTCTTCTTTGATAACTACTACAGTATTTATCAAAATACAAGATTTTTGAACAACCACGTGTTTAATGTAGGGAGATACGTGATTTTATTTGACTGCATCTAGTCAGAGAAAATAAACTTTTGAGGTAGATTCAATTAAATATGTTAATATTGTTTCTTTACTTTCATAAATTATTAAATATTGATATTTAATTGTAGCTGTCCAATCTGTGTGATTGACATGCTACAAACTTAATTATTAGAATATTAAAACAGTCACAAAAATGTACACTATTAACACAGTTCACAATTTAGCAATCACTATTTACGTCAACCGTTCACTTAACTCGCCGCTAGTCCACACACACAACACACTGCGATGGCCCGCGATACACGAATGCCGGACTCACTGACCCACCCACGGACATGCCACCAACTCCCGGGCACGCTAGTCCACTCCTGGACACGCCGGTCCACACACTTCACTATCCACAGCTCGGACTGAATGTCTCGTGGCTATCACCGACCGTGTATATAAATGGTCATAACTAAGAGTCTGGGATCCTCTATTTCTATAATAGAATGAATGAACCCGGTACCACTGTCGAACACTAATCTTGTTACAGTATAAACGAATGAAATATTGTGTATTTTGAGTATTTTTTCATTTATCTTGTATATAATGTAAAAATATAAATATTTAATAAACCAATTTTGATAAACTCTTATGATTACCAATATAATGTTAGTAGATGAATGTTAGTACTGCCTTTCCTTTTTTAACTTCTCACCATTATTGTTAGAAAATGAGATTTTCTTTTGTCTAATCACGATAAGTTGAGATTTACCGTCACTCGACAACTCGCTTGATTGTCAAAGAAATCGAATTTGAGATTTTCAATAATGTCAATATTTCATGACTCCCGTAAACCCAAAAAAGGGTTTTCACAGCACCATTTGTCTGTCTGTACCTCGGGATTGAGCCGAAACTATTTTACAGATCGGGCTAAAAATTTGTCTCTAAGATTTCCATAAGGTCCCCTGAAGGGCTTATGGAATTAGATATCAAACCTTAAGTGTAGGGGTAATTTACTGTAGGATAAAAAATATAAAAATGATAAAAAAAAGTGATTTCCTCAAAATTCGCTTTAACGGGGTTGATTTGATTTTTTTATTTGGGCACTCTTTATTATCATACAAACAAGATGGCAAATCTCATTATATTATTAAAATGTCTTTAAGGGTACTTTACATCAGGAAAATTTTACAATTCTCATCATTTCTCCGCAAATATTTGAGATACGATATAACTTATCTTTGTAAAATTGTAGTATTTAGAGATAAAAATCTTTTATTTAAAATATATTCATAGAAAACAAACCATTTCTGAGCTATAAGCAAATATATAACTCAGATCTTTGAAAATGAATTTTATTATTTTTCTATTTGGTGAACAAATATTGTTATCTTTTCTCATTTTTTTTTTTTTGTAACTTAGTCCTTAGTTCCTAATGCCATAATTATAGTAACTAAGTAACATTGTAGATTATTTAATTTATGATATTTGATTAAGTATTTCTTCAACAATGTATAGCCCGAATATTTCGCCTCACAAATATTAAGTGTTTTTAGTAAATGTCTATTTTAAGATAGAAGCGGAAGGAAGTCTGTGCGGTACACTGTACCATTTTATTAACCACTCTGAAAGATGCTAACTCGAATAATTTAATGCATAACGTGTTTCTCAATGACTTCTTGGTTTGCAAAGATACACCATACACTATCCATTAAAAAACATGGTCATCAAAGTTCAGCAAATGAACATTACATTTATTTTAAAAGGTCCAACTTACCACGAATAGACTATAACTGTGTTGTTGATCCAGTTTCAATTTAATCAATGCAGAGTCCCGAAATTTGATACCAATTTGAGTGTATTCTAACCTCTGTTTGACCTCCTCATACCCCCCTTTTCTCCACCCTCATCGCCAAGTGTTTTCAGAGTAATTACTTCAACATCCCCCTCCCCCATTTTCAACCAACAAGTTCAAAACGAACGCTCACATATGCACATATGTTGTGTATTTCCGTGGGTTCTGAATTATAACCAACAAATTGAGCAGAATCCTTAGGGTGTTACCGACATCATTACGGTTCAACTGCGGGGCGCATTCTCTTTAACTGGTCAAAATCAGAAGGGGTTGAGTAGGTAGGAGGGTGAGGAGGGGATAGATTATGAATTCCTCATTTCCCCAGTCGTCCTCGTCGACTAGTTGGATGGGTTTTGTGGGACATGGGTGTTCGTTGATAACCAACCAATGCTTGCTCCGTTGTGGACAAAGTTGATCCATGGTCAATTTTGGCTCTTACGCTATTAATAAAGTAACCATCAGTTATGCGAGCAGTAGAGATCGCCCCCTCCTTTCAATTAATGTTATATACAGTTCATCATGTTAAGAATTGTCTTGTTTTTGTCGTTACTTTTTGTATAGCCTCGTGTCTTACAGCCGGTTAGTTCTAAACGCATATGTACTAAATACCTAATGAGTCAGGGAAGAGTAGGTTTGAATTTAGAGGAAGTTTACCCGCATTTGCGTGGAAGGAATGTGGAAAAATATATAAGTAAATCAACTCTCAGTACTCTCGAATGGGGTCCAAACACTAATATCCCTGTCATAAAGTAAAATAAATTAAATCAATGACCTGTAACTCTTATTGTGTTTTCAAATATCCAAGTTCGGAGTTTAAACACAAAATTCGTAGGTAAAATTAAGATTAGTGTTTTTAGAAAATAATATTTTGATAAGTCGACACATCTCTAATTTATATTTTCTCGAATTCAAATCTTTATTTTACTTTATTTTATGCTTATATTCTTACCAAATTTTAATTTGACCATGCCACACAAAAGTTATAACATTGTTTTGAATATTAGTGGCAAGTGAAACAGAATTGCAAATAGAGTTTGGTTTATTTTATCACATTTTTTTACCTTACTATAGTTATTCTAAAAATTAAATGTGGTTGATAAACAATAGTTTTGACCACCCCTGTTCTCATGGAATCATAGGATGGTTTTGAAACCCTCTCGGCAATAATATATCTCTTGGAACAAGTTGATGGTTTTCAGCTTATAAGTAACATTCAGCCTAATATTAAATCAATTAATGATAGATGAGTGTCATCATTACATCGTCTAGAAGTCATTAGATTGTAATTCAATAAAGCAAAAATATTTTTTTTAAAAGGGGATTAAAAAATCATCATTAGAGACATTAAGGAACAGAATAGTTACCCCATTGAGTCAAATTTAAAAAAATAAATATTTTATTTAAACGGAATTGTGATAACATTTTAACCCTTAATATCTCAATAAAAAGTACAGTATTCTAAAATTTGAAAAATATCACCTGGACACAGGAATCGAACCCGGAACCTTTGTCTTAGTACCCCAGTGCTATAACCACTGAGAGATCTAGATGGAGTAATCTTCACTAAAAATCATAAATAATAGCTTTGGCTATTTGATTCTTAAATATGCAATTTCTTACACTTATAATAATTGTAGAAGTGACAGCATTAAGCCAATAACCGAGTCTAAGGTGGCTGCGTTATCTGATAGCTCGTGATCTTAATAAAATTACAGGTTTGTAGCCGACGATTTCCGTACGTCCATCATAGACTCGGCCTTAAAATATAAGTGAATAATGACCCTAAGCATGGTAATATTTCTATATATCTCATTGGTTAGAGCATTGGCGTATTTAAACAAAAGTCCCGGGTTCAATTCCCAGGGCCAAGTATCATTTTTCAATTTTCAGAATATGATATCTAAATGGAGACTTCTTCACTAAAAACATAAATAATAGCTTTGACTAGTTGATTCCTAAAAAAAATACAGGCTTAGTATACATATAGTAAAGTTTATTTAATTTGTTTAGCTGAAGTTAACGTCTAAATCTGGATGCTATCCGTCTTGTGAAGCTTACAGATTTAATATAGGGCTCATACCTTCTTCTGTTTTGCCAGTGATGTGGATGTTGGGGGTATAGTATCCCATCCGGATACACTAAGGACAGCTTTCCCTAAATGGTTTCTCACTATCCTTTCCCGTAAAAGCGGGTATGCCAACAATTCCTACATATTCTATCACCCTCATCCACAACTCATAAGAGATAATGAGTATAGACTAGACAAGTGGTGAAACTTGGCGCCTAAATATAAGTTTAGTTTTAGTGGATTCCAGCATAAATTAAACGTTTAACTGATTGTCTAATACATTCTTTAAAGTGAAAAATGACACCTGAACACGAGAATTGAACCAAGGACCTTTGGCTTAGTACGCCAATGCTCTAAACACTGAGCTACACAGGAATTGTACTGTGATCTTTAGAAGCGCCTATAAGCGTAATTATCGCATATAGTAGCTTTTCAATTAGTTGTCCTGTGTATGTTTAATCATTGATCTAATAATACTGAGCGAGGTTGTATCTTTATGGTTTCTCACTCTCTATCTCCATGCAAATTCTGCTAAATTTATTTAAATGATATCACTCATATTTATCACGTTAGCATAATTACGTCTGTCTTGTGAGATGTGGTGGAATAAAAATAATGTATATTTTATGTGGTATTTAGCGTGTTCTTTCTGAGATGAATGATTATAATCATCATACCATATATGACAAGTTAACTCGATTCAAGAAATTATATTACACCCAGTGCCTAAGCTCATCATTTAATAATGATGACACATTTTTCAGTCATCCTGTATATCAAACTTGAAGCCCTAGTTTCATTAGGCACATGCACTATCAATCTATCTAAGATAATATGTATTTTAAAAAAATTAAAGAATTACAAAACCAGAACCTTATACTCCAAGATAAATAATCCAAAAGTTTACTTACCGAATACGATTGACATCATTTAGATAGTGGATAAATGTGTAAAACATATACAGGTACTTTATTAATAAAAACCAATTTTCTAATCCAATAAATATCTATAGATATAGGCTATACTAAACTTTTACCCACGTTAAAATTCACCGAACTGATAGATACATTTGCTTTTAATTTTTAAAATATCGTTACATGTATTGACTGGCCTCTTAATGGGGTGCTATATAATAAAATTGGGAGGCCAGTTTTATTCATTGATGAACATACTAGATAAACTAGCGCACACATTGAGTTTAATTGACAGGCCACCGATTTCAGCCAGATTGTGTTTCTGCCGCCTCATGGGATATTAAAACAAATAAAAGAAAGGATTAGATTACTAGGACAGTAAATTAACTGATAAACCTATCCATAAAATTATCTTTTTTTTTCGTTTCATTTTGTGGGTCTTTGGAGGCTCCATAATAAGTACACTCTCAATGAATTAAAACGAAACCTTTATACTCTCCTTTGGTTATTTTTTAAAGAACTCGACCGCAATTTCAGCGTTTGCTATCGATTTTATATTGAAATCAAAATCTGGTTAAATAAAATAGCATCTTATATTGACAATAAGTATAATAATGACAATACTTAATTATAGGCATAATTTATTATGTAACTTCGTCTTTCATCATACACGAAGACTCAAATTATCATACCATAATTCGTTAATCAAGTTTTGGTCAGTATATAAACGAGCATTAACATCACAAATTTATACATTTAACACATAAAATAAATTTAAATAAAGTTTAAAGAATACTTTCAAACCTTTTATATACATAATATGTGCTATACTATATATATATTTCAGGCTATCCGAAACTTATGGTTGTTATAAGCAAAGATTATTAAACTTGAGATCACTACAAACCTTAACAAACGTGGGTAAATTAAATATTCACTATATAATTACTAAAATTATAATAGAGTACAACAATTACTTCTATAATTGTTTAGTTTTTCGCATATATAAACGTTATTTGGTATGATTACAAAAGGAAAATATATTACCCATGTATATGATCAACTAAAATAAACTAATAGTTTCCATTTGATATCTGCATGTATAGTTTTTTAATTATCAATATTAAACATAATTGCATGTAAATATTTCTNATATATATATGAATTTTAACGTGGGTAAAAGTTTAGTATAGCCTATATCTATAGATATTTATTGGATATTTATTGGATTAGAAAATTGGTTTTTATTAATAAGATACCTGTATATATATTTATATATATATTTATTGATAATTTAAATTTCTCATTTGATATAAAACCTTTCAAAAACTGACACAAGAGTAAAAAGAAATACCCAACCTAGTTATTACTGGCCGTGGTTGCCGATAATAATTTGTCACCTAAGAAGCGTTAGCTAATAGACTTTTTTTTAAACTTGTGGCTTTAATGACCATACCAAATTATCCTTGCTTCCTATACATGAGATAGAGTAAGCAAGACTTAAGTGGCAAGGTCATCTAGTGACTAATGAGGATGTAAAAGGAGAGAACACCAAAGAGAGTGAGGGAGATGAAGTATGCAGGAAAAATACCGCAGGGGGAAAAAGATGGGAGAGCAGATATCATAAAGTGTGCAGGTGAGAGGAGAAGAACATAGGCTATTAAAGGAGAAAGAACGGTTGAAGGTTAGAACAAGGGAGGCATATTACTAAACCTACCCGGACACAGACAGGAAACAGTTGATGATAAGGATAATGGTTTAGAGAATTGGTAACATAAAAGTGTGTCTAATTAAATTTGCAGGCGTTAGCTTGGAGAAGGGATGGGATAGCAAACGATTTAAATTATTATTATTATTATTATTATTATTATTATTATTATTATTATTATTATTATTATTAGCACCGTGTCTTACTACCCATTCGGGTTATACACATTTACGCTAATGTGTAATGGTAGGTTGATTGTGAGATGAAATGGAGGACTTACAGTTTAACGTGGAGTCCGAACCACGGCGGAGGCCTGGCATTCCCCACATTCACAAGTTGTGATTAATACACGTCTTGTCAGAGGAGATGGAAGGGTTTGGCAATCAGATAAATCTGTGCCGGGATTTAGGAAAACGATTTTAAAAAAATATCCATATTGTAATGTTATGTAGACTGTCTGGGACAGGGTTTGGCATGCCAGTTGATCTCGCTAGTGCTGAGAAGCACCCGGTTGTAGAGGAATACGCACAAATTATCTAGAATCAGGACTATTTCCATGCCAGGACTAATAACCAAACTTAACCTGGGACAACACTATATATATAAATATATATATATATATATAAACTTAAATGTAAAATTTAGTATTAAAGTTACACGTTGGGCCTCCGTAAAAAAAATACATGTGAGGATAAGTGTTGGTCACGCTGAGTTTTGTTTTACAGTGACTGGAAAAAGGTCGGGGTAGAATCCTGGACAGATATACTGAAGTGTTTTATTTTAAATGGTTTAAAATTACATCCTCACATATCAGGGTATATAATACCTCCCTTTACATTTTACCGTCCTCATCTCTAACATATTAGTGTAAGTATGCGGATAGCCTTAACGGGTAGTAAGACAGGAATAATAAAAAACATAATCAGGGACCTACTCTGGTGGGTACGTTCTCTAAATGTCACGCTAAATTAATTGAGTTTGTCGGGGACGAGTAGTTTGTTTCAATTATTGACAAAGTGTACAAGGAGTGTATTTTCTTAAATACTTTCTCACTACACCCTCACGAAAGTTCGATTACATCTCCTTTAAATTTTACATTAATCATCCCTACTCTAGTATCGTAATTAACATTTGGTAGGTGACCTGGTGGTCTAAGTGTAAGATGTCAGACTTATGTGTTACGGGTCCGGGGTTCAATCCTCGGCCCCGGCACAGATTTATCTGATTACCAAACCCTTCCTTCCCCTCTGACAAGACGTGTATTAGTCACTACTTGTGAATGTGTGGAATGCCAGGCCTCCACCCTGGTTCGGATTCCACGTCAAACTGTATGTCCTCAATTTCATCTCACAATCACCCTACCATTACACATTAGTGTAAGTGCGTATAACCCAAACGGGTAGTAAGAAGTGGTGCTAATAATAATAATAATAATAATAACATGTGGTAGGCGAATGTATGAAAAAGAAAAACATTAATAGTTTTAATAACAAAAGAGCATGTGTGACTCGATGTATGGAGGCTGTTGAAGCGGAGGGAATATGCAAGAAGAAGAAAGTGTAGAGTATGTTAGTGAGGATGTATCAAGTACAGAATTGTTTTAGAGCTATAATCACAGTTCCTTGCCTACCCCGTGAGGGCATAGGCGCTGACTCTAGTGGGTGCAAGTGTCCCCCTTTTCCCCCAATAATTGCCATGAGAGGTTCCGGCCCCTTAAAATTATAACTGTCATATGATTATATATTTTTTCTGGCTTTCTATACCTAATTTACATGAACTACAATATGAAGCCATTATTTTTACAGAAAAGATGGTACTAAATATATATCCCTTAAGAGGTGATATGGATGAAGCCCTATGATGCTTGGCAGGGTGGAAGTACTATAGGCTGCTCACTGGGAAGGGGTTTATAGGATTGTCTTCTTGTTGCCCCACAGGTCAGTTTACTACTTATTAAGATTATATTTTACTGTATTCCAATATCGTGAAGTAAAAATAATATTCCCTGTGATTGTAAAGATTTAAACCTATTTAACACTCTTATTTTCTGAAGTGTTCTTCAAGGAAATTTCCTTAGAAACCTATTCCTACCGTGAAAAGTCTTTGAATAACATCGTAGTAGCCTAGTCAATCACAATAAAGAAGTTACTTTATTTTATAAAATAAATTATTCAATTTTAATATTTTGGGAATAATAACTACTGTATTTTATTGAATGTCAAACATTATTTTCGTACAAAATTAGAATAACTCAATATCGTAATAGCTTTATGAATTTTTCAAAATATTATAATGTGCAAACCATATTAATGGATTTTCTGCTAGCACTTAAGGGGGATGATACACTTCGATTATGATCTTAAGTTTTTTATTGCAATTTTTTTATAAATTTTATACATACATTATACATATATATGTTATACATTATCATAAAGTTTTAAAATACAACCTATAAGATCTCGCAGTGACATGAGTTTTATTCTGCAAAACATGTCCATAAGCAAAGACAATTTCAAATATTATATAAAATACATAATTTTTTTATATTATGAATTTGTTTGTGTAATAAAATATATGTTACTGCAGAATGTTAGGTTACATTACTATGTTAGCTAGTATTTTTAAAAATGCAATAAAAACTTTAAAATTTAGATTAAGTGTATTTCACCCTCATGACGTTGAAAATGTAATAGTTTTGGCATAAAATCGAAACCATTGGGCCTAGCCTCCATCCCCAATAATTTACATAAGTCAGCGCCTTAAGGGAATAGCGAAATTTTGTACTTATGTGTATGTGTGTTTATATAAAATGGTAGTGAATAAATGCTAGAAATATCTAGTTAAGTAAATACTAATGAAATTAATATTAAAATTATGAAATATAAATAAATAATTACCAAACAATATGGATAGTGAAATAAGGAGGCGTGTAGAAGTAATAAAAAAAATTAAAGCATGTAGAAATAAATTTCATTTAGGACTCACCTTGGATTGAATCAAGCTCCATTAGAGCTTTCTCCCCACTCAGCCTAGTGGACTAAGGATCTTTTTTTCCCTCCAGATTGTGCGAGATTCTCAACAGCTGAAAGCAAGTGTTTCTCCTTGCAGTTTTAGTGGCGCTACCTGTATTAAATATGAAGAGGAAATAACCCCTGCTGATGGCGGCTCCTTGTGATTTCCCACGGCCCCCACAAACATGGCCGGTGTTGGGCAAGACCCTAACTTTTTTTTGCTACGCATGTTTTCAGTTGATAGGCTCGGTGAGAGAGTGCTTTTTTGAAATAATTCCCATTGTTTTTAAAGGCTGTATACAACGGTAAACCACTTATTTTGACAATTAACTATAATATACTTGGGTGAACGAATGTCTAAAGCTGCCAACCTGTAATAGAATAGACCACCAATAAATGGAATATTGGGGTTAGAATCCCGGCTAGGTGTACTGAGTGTACTTTTCTTCAATAGTTTTCTAGGTTACTTCCAAGTAAACGCTGGTACACTTCTTTTCAATTCAACCTTCTTCATCTCTAATACATTAGTGTAAATAGTTAATAGTCTCCTTTGGCGCAAAGAAAGACAAGGAATCCCAAAATGTAGGACAAAGTTAGGACACACGCTACAGAAAGAACATTAAGGAATTAGGATACTCGCTGTGATTGGTTGTTGACGGCATACACGCAACCAATATAAATCACTAATTCTATCACGTGAACACCACGTAGCGAGTTTGCCGACGTAAACGCACGAAGGCTGCTAATGATAACTGGAATGCTATCTCTCACGGCAGAATTTATAAATGTGATATCACTTAGAGAGAAATAGCACCAAAATCTGACAAATTTATATATTTTGTCAAAAATGTAAAACATTTTGAAATTTATGAAAATATCTCCAGGACACCGAACATAGGGTTGAAATGTAGGACATGCCCGGCAAAAGGAGTACAATTGGTCACTCTGCATAATACGTCTAAACAAACTGATAGTTAACTGTGGTGACAAAAAAAACTCACTAGTGCCCCATTTTACAATATTCCATTTTTCAATCCACCTTTTCTTTTTCAATACTTGTTTTAGTACCACGTTTTACTACCCGTTTGTGCTATACGGATATGTAGTATAATTATGGTTACGTGTTAGGTTACTAGGAAAGTGAGACTTAGAGAAAATTTACCAGCATTTTTGTAGAGGAATAGGAAAAAAAGCCACTTGAAGAAAACCATCCTCAGTACACCTGACCAGGACTCGAACCGTGATCTCCCCATCATTGACAATCTAGTATAGTCCATCGGCCACTGAAGTGGGTTAGTAAATATTAAACCTACCTATTAATTCAAGCTTTCTCTTACCATATAGGTACGGTGACCATAATTTTTTTAGAAAAAACAGGACATTAAAATATATCACATATACGAGTATCATGGCGTGCGACGTGCGTGTATAACTTATGTATAGAGTAGATAGAATAAAAATAATAGAGATAGAGAAATAAAAATAGTTTAAAGATAAAACACTTTATTAAAATTCACTTTTGAATTCTAGTTTAAGAGAGCGAGCTACATAAAGTCAAAACTATATTCATCAAGTCGTCACCTGAGAATGCAAGTGTTCTATCTCCAAAATTGTTAAATTTGAGATATTTGGTGTTTACGTTTATTTAGAATGCATATGATCCACCTGCGGTGAAATCGAGACGATTATATAATTATTTAAGAAGATACAAACTCGAGTTGTCATCTAGTAGCATTGGTTTTATACACAAGGTCAAACTTCAATGCTCTTTTACACAAAAGTGAAAAATTGGACATAGAATACTTGCATTCTCGGGTGACGAAGTATTAGATTGGCTTTTATTATTGTGTGCATAGTCTTTTTGTAAATAATACTTGTGGTGAAAACTTCTAAAAAAATAGCTTGTAAAAATAAATATTTTAGGACTAATCACGTGTACAAACCCATTGGTAAATAAAACATAGGACTACAGTACTTAATAAATTCAATAAAGAGAAAGTTAATTTTAAAATAACAATTTCGGAACTACTTGTGCCGGCTTTTGCTTCATAATCGTACCATTCATAATTATCTGAGCTATGAATTGCTTTTAGAAACTTTTCTTTGGATTTCAGGTATTGGAACATTTCCATACAGGTTTCGTCGAAATTGGTGTGGACTTGCATCACAGCCTTTAATGTCCCAATACTCATTTGGGCGTTTTCACTCCCCCAGTAGTTATTTATTATTGAAAAGAGTCTAAATGCATATTTTTAAGAGGTTGAAGCTTGTTGTTCATAAAAGTAAACACTTCCAACCACCTGGTTTGAATAGGAATTTTGTGCTCGGCTAGAAAGTTTGTTAATGCTGTAATTTCGTCAAAAAGACCATCTTCATCCACAGTAGAGCCAATGGCATCTTTGAAAGCCTCATACGATGCCAGTACCTTCTCTCACGTAACATGCTCATGTAATCTGACCCATTAAAAAGATTTACTGATGCAGATTAGCAGTCCATTTTTCCAAATATGCACTGCAACCCGAGTAGAAAGCCTAAGCTTCTGTAGAAAAATCACTTCTGTAACTCACCTCGCTGAGTGTTTCAATGCTGCTAAGACAACTTCTTACTTTCACTGGCAAGAATACAGCATTTTCCCTGCTTTTCAATTTCTCAAGCAGCTCAAAATATTCTAGTGCGGCATCAGTTGCACACTTATTATCACCTTCAAAATTTAAAATTACTTCGTTAAATTTAAAGCTAAGATTGAGAACAAACCACAACCATGCTTCACCCACAGGATTTTAAAACGAATGTTTCATTATTGTTGGGCAACAAGGAGAAGTTAGGAAATAATCTTTCAAAGGTTAATACATTAAGAGAATACGCTCCACAGCTGGCATCAAACGGAGGAATCGAGTCTTTGAAAAAGATAGCATCTTCTTGTACTCCATTTCGACAGACTCACAAAAAGTTTTTAATGTACTTACACGGACAGTGTGGATATAAAAATGTTTGTAAATCTTGACAACTACTACTTCAATATCAATCGGTAACAAGTCTGTTGTATTCTGAATGCAGTTGTTTATCACATGTGCAACACAGCCTACGCCAACCACAGCTTTTGCACAAGAGTTGTTGAGCTTCTTGAACAGGTTTGTTTCCCCCCTTCGATTAGGGCCTCCAAAATTAGTGTTGGTATTGTCTGCAGAAAGACCAACACACTTTCCACTAAATTTAATGAAAACAAGGTAGAGTAAATATAGCTGTGTTGCTGCTCAGATGTTTCCCCAGGAAGGTCTTTCAGTTCCAGAAGTTTGACTTTTACTCCCTGGGTACAGTCAAAGTATTGTACAATCAATGGCACTATCTTAATGTTATGGTGATTGGAAGAATCAATCATAAAGCTGAAATAATGTGCTGTTCCTAAATCTATATTCAATTTCTCCTTGGTATTCTTCGCTAAAACGTTTTTTACAATTGCATCCTTTTTAGTGCAGGTTGAGGAGAACTTCGGTTCAAACATACCTACTACCAGATTCGACGTACAATTAAGGGAACGAAAACTCTACATATATTTAATTGTATGATATGCAACCAAAAGAAAATTTTCAAAAGTTAATACTTTTTTTAAAAGAACTTGCTTACTGTACTACTTGATGTGGCTGCATTTACCGCTAGTAAGTGTTTTCGTTGCTTCAAATGCTTGTGCGACCACTATTGCTTGGATAAATTTCACTTCTACACAACTCACAAATAACAATGTGAGGGTTATCACTGTTTTTTAGTTTTATGAAAGGCTTTTATGTTTGTAAAGAAGAATAAAAAGAACATTTTCTGCGTGGCTGCCCCATATCACAACACTTTGGTATACTAGCTTTTATTATTATTTAAAAAATAATATGACAACCACAACACTCACACTCACAGACTTGTCGAGACAAATGAAGACAAAGAAAACAAAAGAAGACCGAAAAAAAGGGTATGGGTAAGACATGAAAAACGGCAGGCTAGGTGGTATTATCACAGAGAGCTAATAAATAAGTTCCAATCTTGTTCGAGAGAGCGCAGCAAATGTGTTGAGTGTTTGTCAACTGTTCAAGGATGATTTTCCTTGCACTGGCGATGTTCAATTCAAAATATTATTTTCTCTTACTTCAAAACGAAGTATTTTTTGAAGTACTTGGTTTAAAAAAACAGTATCTTTTTCTGTACTATCGCATGGTCTGTAGGATAGCAGGACATCACCCCAATAAACAGTACTGTACTGCAAAAAACAGTACGTATGGTCACCGTACATATAGGGTGACCTGGAGGTCCAGGGGTAAGGTTTCAGACATCTGTGCTGGGGGTTCAAGGTTCCATCCTCGGTCTCGGCAAAGATTTATCTGATTACAAAATCCTTCCTTCACCTCTGACAAGACATCTTGTGAATGTGGAGAATGCCAGGCCTCCACCATGGTTCGGTATTCCACGTTAAACTGTAGGTCCTTCATTTAATCTCACAATCACCCTACCATTACACATTAGCGTAAGTGCATATAACCCGAACGGATAGTAAGACGCGGTGCTAATATTAATAATAATAACTAAATCAGTCTTCTGAAAAAAAAATGCTTATATATTTCTAGGTGATGACGAAAAATTCTTATTTTGTTAGCAAGTTCAAATAGACTCCAAGTTTGTTTTTTTAAATCTAGAAGTCAAAGGTTCTGGCCAATTTTTTAAGAAATTAAGATCACAAACGAGGTGATTTATATTTGCTTATGTTAATAAGTGAGCTTTAGTTGACGGAATTTTATCTTTTAAAGTGGGATCGCCCAACACCGTAGCTCAGTCAATAGTGTGCCTGTCTACTGAGCTAAGCTACCCGGGTTCAATTTCAGACATGGTTGAATAAATAATCATTGGTGAAATGTGGGTGTCCCTTCTCACAGTGATGTAACAACGGCTGGGATGGAAAACTTGTATTTGTTATAGATCTAAGCTATTTTTAGGTCGTGTACTGGTATAAGAAGTCAGTTCAAATATTGAACGTTAAATACCCCAAAAAATCAGATAAATTGGGATAACTGTCCACCATGTTCTGCTGAGGTTAAACAATAAAATTATCTAATTAATCACTATTCAAGCTATAATTCTTTGATGGTTTTGGTACAGGCACTTCTTAAGTCTGATGAGAGATTTTAATATTGCACAAATATTTTAACGGAATTTTTTACTTTTTCGCTATCTTACAGGTAGAGAAAGTATTGTGATCATCAAAAAAATAGAACTTGAGATTTTGATGAATCTCGAAGTTTCTTGGGCACGCGAATCCGAAAATGTGTTTTTTGAATTTCCGTCGGTCTGTCTGTCTGTACCTCCAACTAGAGACTAAGCTATTTTACCGATTGGGCTAAAACTTGGTATCTAGAGTTTCTATAGGTTTGTCCTGAGGGGTTTTTAGGATCAGTTATCTAACCCTAAATTTAAGTGTTGTTTACTGAAGGCCAAAAAGAGAAAAAGTCGATTTTCTCAAACTCTATTATAACGATTTTGATTAAATTTCATTTCAAAACATTGAAAAATATTCCAAACAAAATGGCTACGCTCTATATTTTGGGAAAATGACTTTAAGGGCTCCGGTATGATAGGTAAATTATATATTTTTTATCGTATCTCCGAAACTATTTGAGATATAAAATTACTTATCGTTACAAATATGTAGGTCTCTTTATAATACAAATATTTTATTCGAAGAATATTTTTATAAAACCAATAACATTTATTTTATAGCACCATGCATTATTACCAGTTTGCATTAAACGCCCACGTAACAATTACGTTAGTTGTTTTAAGGATTAGGCAGGCCATATTTAAATGAAGTGCATTGAGGAAAATCCCCCCTTAGTACACCTGAACCAGATTCAAACCACAATTTCCTAGTGTTTGGCAGACTAGTCTAATGCGAGATTAGCGCGTTAGACCATTCAGCAACCGAAGCAGGTAAACTTATGGATGTGCCTGGGATCGAACCCGATAAATAATAAATCAACTATTCACATGAATGAAACCATTCCTTGGAATGCCACTTAAAAACACGCTAAAAATAAACTTTATAAAAATACACAGCTATAAAACACAACATTTTTTTTAAATACAACACATGTGTTGCTCACTGTAAGGTCTTACAATTGACAAAGGTCTCTGTGCTTGTAAGTTAGTGTCTGCCTGAACGCAGTGTGACATTTTTTTTATCATGTTTTGTCTTTCAGCAGATAATGTTAAAATAAACTTAGCATTGTATAGAGCACAAACGAGTAATAAGACTCAACGAAAAATATTTTTTTATTTAAATTTATATATAATTAAAAACTATATTAGTTATTGCATAAAAGTTAACCTAGTATAAATAACAAATCTATATTTTTTGCACCCTTAATGTTTCTTTTTCAACTATATACATCCATACATACATGCACAACTGATCACGCCGATTCCTTACGGGGTAGGAAAGAAACTGTACATAGAGCTAGAATAAAAACTCCATATTTAGTTATTTTCTCTAACTTTCTCGATTCAACGACATCCATTCACCGAGTTACACATGCTCTTTTGTTCTTAAAACTATTAAAGTTTCCTTTTTTCACAAACCCATCCACAACATTCATCCACATCTTACATGGCCTCCCGCTTTCTTAATATGCCGAGTAAAATACTAAATTTGCAATGGGTAGTACATTTGGATCATTCCTCAAGCCTCCTTCCCTATTCTCTCTTCGTCTGAATGCTGACGACTTGAAAATCATCCCCCATCAGCATATCTATTCATCACACACAATCAAGACGAGATTTGACAAAATAATGTCTAAGTAGTCTTCCTTGTTGATGACGTCGACAGGAAAGTTGTTGACAGTGAACTAAGCTTCCTGCTTCTCTTTTGTTTCTGACGCACACTCAACTCGATCTCAGCTGAAAGTTGGATTCAAAAGAGCTGATTTGGTGGGCTCCCTTTTTGGAATTTTCTTTCTTAAATCTCTAATCTCTTTAGTTTTAAACGTTATTTTAAAATATAATTCATAAAGGCGTTTATAACTAAATTAAGAAATAAAACTTTGGTAATTCTATATAAATTTTTGTGATGTTTTAGGTTAAAGCTACAATCTATACTATTTTTAAACTTATTTATTATGTTCTCATTATACAGTGAATTAAAATTTACTTTCAAATTAAAACATTTGCTCATTTTTATAAATCATCCTGGCTAGATTAATCTTCAGGCATAGCTTTAAAAACGATGTGTCGAGGACCAAGTCATACTACCCACCCGGTTTATCCACATATTGACACAAAATAGGAAGGGACGAGGAAAATATAATAAGAGTAGGTGTGCTCGCATTTTCATGAAAATACAGTGGAAAACCATCTAGGATAAATCACCTAAATACAACTAGTCTGGATTCATACCCCAGTCTCATCATCATCGACAAACCAGACTTATCACCTTAATATGTAGCCTATATCCACCAGTATGGAACATGTAAAATGTTGTACCCTTAAAGGTAGACAGCTTGTTTTGACCGATCACACTTTGGAGCGGCTTAGAATGCTTCTAAAGCTGCAACGTTGCAGGGTAAACATAATATACTTTTATATTGTTGTATTTTAACACGGCGTCTTCTACCCATTCATTCTATACACATTTGTACTAATTACGATAGTGTGTCAGGAATGAGGAAGGTTGAATTAATAGGAAGCGTACATGCATTTGCGGGAAAAGGGAGTGTAAAACATTTAGGAAAAACCATCCTCAGTAGACTCAAACAATATACAAACCGTGATATCCCTGTCATCGGCAGTCCAGTCTATTGTTAGAGTGACGCCTTAAATCACGCAGTCACCGAAGCTCATGTGTACTTAGTTGAAACACTCTCTGTTCTGAGACCGTAGCTTGAACAATAATATTAGTAATTGTGTCAGACAAAACTAAAATGTAATGAAAGGCAACATCTTTCAAGGTCAATGGTTTTCGAACTGTGCAGTGCAAAGAGTATCCAAGAGGAGCAACATGAGGTTGATTTAATTTAGTCCTAGAGCTATCACTGGTTTTCAAACTATAAGATAAACCAAAAATGTGTTCTGTATAGCCTAAATAATTTCTGAAAGACTCGTTCGTCGTGACTCTGAGAATAGATAACAGCGAGCGTGTTCACTTACGAACTTAAGTTAAGAATAATTGTGTTCTGCTTAGACATTTATTATCGACTGAAAGGAAAATATCTTAAATATTTTGGTGTACTGCTTAAATGTTTTATTCCAACATTATTATCATCGTTATTAATACTATCATTATGTGTTATATCTTATGGCAGGTCCATTCCTTATGTCCTTTGCTTTCTACCTCATCTCCTAGAATTTTATTTTTTCCTTTAAGTCATTAAATATTTTAATGTTACTTATTCCTAAGCTCCTATTTCCCTCAACATTGTCTTCTATGGCATTGCGCAGAAGACAGTTCCTCCAAAATATGTGTCCAATCCAGTTTGCTTTGTACCGAAGAGCCTCATCCAGAATGTTTCTCTACTCAACTATTCTCCTTAGGACTTCTTCATTTGTCCTCCTGTCTCTCTACCTGATCTTCACAAATCTTCTCTAGCATCACATTTAAAAGTTCTCCAAATACTTTCATCTAATTTAAATATTTCAACTGAACTATTCTACATAAAGATGAATCCTCAGAACCCTCAGGCTAATATTTTATCGCCTTCTTCCTGGTCTATATGTTTCTGAAGATATAAAAGAATGAACGCTTTTAGGAAAACAAGAACAAATTATTTTGTCATTGTATTTATCAAGCCTATTTATTACATCTTTAATTTTATTATTATTTTTTTGTAAAACAGAAGCGATGGAGGAATGAGAGGTGATAAATGCGTTAAAAATACAGGAGAAGAGTAGATTAAATATTTGGGCTCTAGATAGCCAGCAAGTTGAATAAGTTTAGCAAGAAAGTATAGAAAGTGGTAGCTATTGCCTTTATTCGCCTAGCAGCATGTGTTAACCGGTGATTTTGATATTACCAAAGAGTGCAAAATAAATGTGTACAATTTCCACTGAAAACTTAATTCAAACACATAGCTCTTATATTTTACGATTAATGCTGGTCTCTGGATTGGCCCTATAGCAATGCTGACATAGCAGTATTAGGATCAGTACTTAAGCCCGTCAATAGAACCGCCGAGTGAGTAAGTGCAGGTGTCAGGATGATAAACTTCTCACTTGCTGCCCGCTTGATTACACGTGTGCGGTTTGGTAGACAAACCGCGGTGAGGGGGGGCGTAGGGGGCAGTCAATTCCCCCTACCCTCCTCTGCCATCCCATGATCCCTTTACAATCAACGACTGACTAGACCTAGAAATGTTGACACTGGGTAATTACTGTTTTGACCTTGAACATCCATTAAGTACATATTGCCACATACGCGAGCTAGTATTTAATTTGGAAAGCAACAACTCACAATACTTTTTTTTTTAAATTTCTAGTGCTGTGACGATAACTTTTTTCTCCACAGCATCTTACTACCCGTTAGTTTATACATACATAATTACTAACTACACTGATGGGGTAAGAATAAGAAAGTTAAAATTGAGAGTAAAGGTACACATAATAGTGGAGAGTAGAAAGTAGTAGAGGAGAAAACCTTTAGTAAAATTACCTTCAATTTACCCAGGAGGGATTCGAACTTAAACATCCCTATCACCGGTTAATTAAACAACGTTATCTTGATATTTAGACCACGTAATCACCGATGTGGTCATCAAAATAAATAATCATATTTAATTAAAATTGTATTTAGAGGCTAATTGAGTTATAAATAAATAATTTTACAAAATACTCAATATTACTCAATATTTATATAAGGAATAGTAGCTTAATACAAAGGTTAGTTTTAGTTCTCGGCGAAAATTATAACTCTTTTTATTAAGATCAAAATGGGTTGGGCTTAGATTTTGGACACAAGATATAGCCATAGTTATTTGGACATACTAAAATCGAAGAGGCCACTTTAATTATTGTGTTGGCTAGGGCGTCCACAATGCACTAAAATGGAATTCCACGCACGGAAAGTTTAAGAGTCAACTCTTAGTTGGATGCCCTGAAGTTGGCTTCTCACAAGAGATTTATCTATTTAATTTTACCATTATAGATACAAATAATATGGATGATTTTTTAATCTAAGCCACTATTCTTGTTCCTATTAGGCTTTAATAACTTCCGTGCTAGATGCAATATACAAAAGTTAAAATAAACATCAATACAGTCCTTGTCGTAGTATAAACCTATTTAAATTTATTCATATGTAAGCCGTTATATTAACGTGAGCTTAATCATATTTACATATGAAGGTTTTGTCATGAACTTTTGTAACATTCCTATTCTATTCTCCCATAAAATTATATTAATAGTGTATTTCGGTTGTGGTTATTCTTCATTACTAATCCTGTGATAGTAGCATGCCATCTAAATTTAGTTTATGATCAGGTAATATTCATTAATCGGCTAAATATCTTTGTAAATGGATTTGGTCGAATGCATTTTCAAGTGTATAAAATACTACACAAATCTCGTTAATTCGTTGTAGGTCTGCCTCTAAAATGTTTGAACCATTTACAACAATAAAACCTGCCTCGGTGGCGTAATTATCTAACGCGATAGTCGTATTGAGCTAGAACGTTGAGGACGGTGATATTGATGTTAGGTTTTTCCTAAATGTTTTTCCACTCTCTCCCCACGCAAATGCGGGCTTGTTTCCTTTAAATTTAACCTTATCAATTCTTATCCCACTTATATAAAATACAACTTGGTATAAACAGCCTCTCATTCTTTCACTTGTTTACAAATAGGTATACTTGACGAGTTACCCATCCCATTATTGGAGGGAATTATTACTTTTTAAATATGTTTAGTGATTTTTTACATTCAAATTAGTAAAAGATAAAGGTATTCATTTAAAAATAATTCTATTAATGTTCTGAAAAGTTGACTAATAAATTTAATATTTTATTTACTTTTTTAATCTAATAAATTATATAAAAATTTGATTTAAGTAAACTAAAGAGTTAATCAAATCTTGTGAGTTAAATATCTCCCAAATTTAAAGTGGATTTTATATTTTACTGAAAAAAGAAATCATATGCTTAGTGTTAATATTAAAATATCTATATAAATCTTTACTACTGTTTAAGAAAATAAACAATTTTTATTTACAAATAACAAATAGAGCATATTATTAACGTATGGATATAATAGTTTACTATCACAAATATATAGATTAAAACAATTCACGTATGACTTGGTGAAAAAGCTCTCACATGAATAAGCTCAAAAATGAATAAAATGAAACTCACAAACAAGTAAAATGATTACGGTTACCAATACCTGAGTAAAGTAAATAGTATCACACATGAATAATATAATAATTAAATTTAAAATTTAATATAATTATTACAGTCACAACTAAATTAGCATCATATGTTTGTAAAGAATGTAATCTCACATATTGCTAAAACTAATACATTCATAGATTAGTAAATAACTTAAGATCCTAAGTGTGTAAAAAGATACAATTCACAAATTACTTTTAAAAAAATGAGTAAATAAATAAATCAACAAATGATCAAAGCGATTAAATTCACAGAAGAGTAAAATGACAAAATGCACAAATCAAAGTTTTAGCATTAAAAATGTTGAGTAATTTCCCAGGGATTCTATTACTGGGCATAATTGTTTATTTCAACATAGCTAATGAGTTCCACTAAATTTTTAAAATGGGGTGAATTAGTTACTAAAATTATTTCAAATTTATATATAATGTTTAATGTAGTTTTACTTGTAAATTTAGTTCAAGTAAAATCAAACTTTAATTTTGTTTATTTATCATGTAAAAAATTAAGTTTTTAAACATTGAATGGAAGTATTAAAATTTTAAGCCATATGTCCAATTGTTAATTTAATTGCGAAATTAAAGAATCTAAAAACTGAATCAATCACTTATCGAAACGACTATAAATTATTTCATGCCAAGTAGTTTCTGGCTTTTCTTCTATCCAGTAATGTTCTGGCCTCATTTCCACACAACTTGTGTCCATCCACTACTTCATAATTTCTTCTTTGCTAATACACTATTCAAAATTGTGGATATAGTTGAGATTAATTCTTGAATATAAACATTTCTCACGATCAATTATTTAATTTAATTCTTACTTTCTTTCTCTTTTTCTAAAGGTTCCTTGAGGGCTAGTTCTGAATACCCCACGATGGACCAAATCTCTTCAAAATCAAAAATGTTGTTAAGTTTATATGTTTTAAATATAGTGGGCTTTCGTGTGGGTAGCATGTACTTTGAAAAAATAACGATTGGAGCATTAATTCATCTTTCCTTTCTTTCGAACCAGATATCTTAATATTCATATTTAGGTATTAGTTTCTGATTCTAGTACGTGACAGTTTTTTCCCTCGTGATACCTCTTTTCTTGGGAACTTTAGGGAGTGTTTTGGTATTTTTGGTTAATTTTTATCTAAATACATTTTTCCCATGCCTTTTTCAAAATATTTGCCATAATAATTAGCTTTGTCCAAATCTGCTTTCATATTAAACTTTTCCAAATTTTAAAGATTAAATTTACTTCTAGTAGGTCCTGATATGGCTTATGTTGCCATCACTACACCTTTTTTTAATGCATGTTATGGATATTTCTTGCTTTGTATGGAAAACATATATTAGAAAACATTACATCTGTTTTAATACTATCTTAACCAACATGTATAAAATCTATTTACCTTTGTTTTAACTATAAAATTCTTCTCCACGTGTCCCTTTAAGTAGGCTAAATTCGGAAAAGCTGCCATTATTATTTAGACTGATTATTTATTATTATTTAGATTTTCTGTAATACAATCTCTATCCTTGACACCTTTTAAATTTCATATTAATACTTGAGTCAAATACCTTAAATTATCATAAGAAACTATTTAAATAATCTATTTAGCTACTATAAGTATTTACTACCTATTGAGAGTTTCATAGGCACATGATTAATGGTTCTAAGTTTTATAATCAGATGACTCCGTTTTTCATTTCAATTGTCATAAAATTTGTTCATGTGGTCCTTTCACAATTACTTAAACCTTTCTTGAAAGATTTTAGTGGAACTAGATAAACTAATATAATTACCTAAAGTATATAACGTGATTATAGCAACCAATGTTGAGAGGGTAAGAGCTTAGGCCTACACTTCATAAAGATAATACATTAGTGGAACTAGTATAAATAATATTAGAATATGGTTTATTCTAATAAGAACTTAATGTGAAATTTTTATAATGATAATTATGAATTATTTAAGATAATAACTTGTGCTAAATCTTTGAGGTGACATTTGTGTGTGCCTTGCAGAATTTCATTATTTCCTTTCAATTCTTGCGTAGCTTCTGTCCACTGGATCGCTTCACACACAAAATATCGTAATGAGAGACAGAGTAACTGGAAACAATAACGCCACTTTTTGGTTTTTATAAATGGTTCGTCCTTGGGAATGCGGGAAAGGATGGCAGCCTTATTTGGGCCATTGCAACTTCGCACGGGTGAGACTTCCCTTGAGTGGTAGCTATTTTGGACATAAGTCGATAGTTATTTTTCCAGTACTCCAAGGAAGAGTAAAAGTTTTATTTTATAAAGTTTTAAATTTGGTTTTCTGTTAATAATTTTAATGCTGAAATTTACTTCTACACGTAAATTAAAATGGGGAAATAGCAAGAAAAGATTCTTATCCAAACAAAATAGTATTTGTATTAGTTATAATTTAATAGGGCTTAATAAATGTAATGTGTCTGTATACATTAATGCCACAGTAGAGAGATACAATACCACCATTATAGTATCATATTCCTCACTTAATTATAATAATTTTCTGAGTGTTCTTAATCAAATCTTCTTTAAAATGATATAGTTTTATATATTTTACATTTCATACATTTGAAATTAAATTAATTGGATCAGATTTTTTAGGTAAAATGGTACGATAAAATCTCTGGGAATTTGAGGTAATTAGAATCAAGAGCAGCTCCTTAGAGCAGTAGAACTCGTTCGTCAAGGGTCTAAAGTTTTGGCTCCTGCTAAGGAAGCAAGCATTCCATGGAAAACCTTAAGCGATCATTTATTGAGTAGCAGGTGTTTTAAAAGACTTTGGCGTCAAATAACTTTGAGTAGAGAACAAGAAAGTAATCTCGTTGGGACGATAAAAAGAATTCAACAAGTGGGGTTTGGTTTAGCAAGAAATCAAGTTTGTGAGACGGTGTTTAGGTACTGTAGTGCAAATAACATTAAAATAAGTTTGTGGTGAGAAAGTTGTGGAAAGTTGGTTTGACGGTTTCATGCTTTGTCATCCTGAGCTTTCAACGAGAGCTCCAGAACATACTAGCTATGGTAGGTTGGTACATTTTAACAAATAAATTGTACAGCGCCATTAAAAACTATTGGAAGAGACAATTGATGAAATGGACATCTTGACAACTAGTTTATAAAGTTGACGAGAAAGAGACAGGCCTCCAATTGTGATATGGAACCTAGAAAAAGATTATTTCTGGAAAAGGAAGTAAACGAATTCACTCTGCAACAAAGGCATATAAAGGATAATATGTAACTGCTACAGCTTGTACAAATGCTACACGCTCTAACTGGATTCATTTCATTAGTTTTGAGGGGAAGAACAAGACATTTTAGTATGGGTATTGTCTTTCTTTTGGTTCTGTTTTTACAATAACTAAGAAGGGTTGCACGCAGACGAATGAATTTTGTAGCTGGCTGCATAATTTTAAAAAACATAGTTTACAATTAAAAGTTATCCTGATCTTGGACGTTCATGCAAGCCATCAGTTTGTGAGAGTTTTGGACACAGCAGAATCTCTGGGCATTCAACTTATGATTTTGCCACCCCATTGTAGCCATGAGTTTCAGCCTTTAGACAAAGATATATTCAAGGTTCTTAAAGTCTACTGGACCCAAACAGTGGTCACATTTCTCAGAAAAAAAAACCCGGTCACCATATGGGAAAGCTGCAGTTTTCTAAGTTGTATTGTGCTGCATTGTTAAAGGCAGCAACACGATATAACGCTGTTTTGTCCTTTCGTGCCACAGGAATGCATCCATTTAATACATATATAATTCCACCCATAGCATTTGCTACTAGTACACTTTTAGAAAAAAAAATTACCTTAACCATTGCCTAGCACCAACCCTAGCATCAGTTTTATGTAAACTTATGATACACATTTAATTTCTAAAAAAAAACAACTTCCAACTCCTTTCATAAAAATTCACCATCCCTTTGCATGGTAGTAAAAACACCAGAAATCAGAAGAAAACAACCCAATAGGAGAAGCTCCAAGTATGTACTTGCTGTTGTGTCACGAAAACTTTCATTTCTTTCAAAGTGCCAATAATTAAAATACATCACAGAAG
The DNA here is from genome assembly GCA_901482245.1 of Timema douglasi. Lineage (NCBI taxonomy): Eukaryota > Metazoa > Arthropoda > Insecta > Phasmatodea > Timematidae > Timema > Timema douglasi. The sequence continues at coordinate 4,473 of CABEEJ010000420.1, read as the reverse complement.
TTCCACAACCATCCCCTTTAACAACCAATAATGATATTAGTAATTAATATGGGTATTGTGGAGGTACCACAATGACGATGCAGGGAAAAGATAAATTGGATCCAGTGTTAAATTGCAATAGATGGTTCCACCAAAAGTGTTGTGGTGGTCTAGTAGCAAAAACAGGATGGTGCGATATCTGCAAAGACTATGCTAGTGAATAATTGCAAAAATTAAACTAATATTAAGTTTGTAAAAATTATATCCAATATTATAAAATGTAATATTATTACATGTTTACATTTGTTGTTTCTTTTTATTTTGTAGTGTGGCGTTCGTTATTGTATCCCTTTCGATACAATACCACCACTCCACACTTTTCTTTTTTTAAGAATTTGTATCTGAAATTTTATGTGTTTTGTATCCGTATTACTTTAATTTCAATATAAGTAAAGGGTTGTGTGTATTAGTTATTTAAAAAGTTATTAAAATATCATCTTTACCAGCTATTTTCGAAAGTTGTGGCGTTATTGCATCCCTCTACCATATGTTACCAAGAAACAAGTAATGCCTTTTCTTACATTGTAGTAGTTATTTCCTTGAATATTTTTAATAATTTATTTAAGTTGTATTGCTAGACCACATGTGTGGACACAAATACTATTTACAGATCCAGAGGTCCTGGGTTCGATCCTCAGCACTTTCAGAGATTTTCTGTGAAGCAGTGGATCTCGAACATTGCCAAACTCACCTTATTGAGAGCAAATCAGGAGCTACTTTAATAAATAAGCAGCGTCTCCGGTATAGAAAAAACTAGATAAACGGCCAGAGTTTTTGATGTGCTTACCAAATGACAACCTGTATCCACAAATGTTGGCATTATCATCACTATTGTTGGCTGCCACTGGGTTGGTATAACTCGCTTATGGGTTCACCTCCTAAAATTGTTTTTTTAAACTACAATGCTACTCTATGGCATTAGAAGTGTCATGCCGTGGAATGTTGACAGAGATAATCAGAGCTTGTTATGATTATAAACTATGATAGGCTCTTACTCCCTCAAACTCAATTTAACCAATCATACTTGGGAATGTATGTTCATCGATACCCGACCAATGATTGTTATACTGAGTTTTGATAACAATTTACGGGTACAGTTTAAATTAACTCTGTTTACACTGGCAAGATTCCACGACACGACACTGGCCACTAGAAAAGACAAAGTCCATTGCCATCCGCCACCTATCCATGCATAGATCTTGTACATAGTATGAGAATTATTGTGCGATTATTTCGTACACTTTATTTTGATTTTGACTCTGGTCCTTACTGATAAGTGGTTTTTTGAAATGCCGAATTTTTCAAAAATGGCTCCACGATGTTGTTTAAAACCAATATCCAAAATGTTTTTGACCTCCAAAATAACACTATTTACCTTATTTGGTTTTTGGGTAAAAAAAATCGTTCAAGGTTTAGGGTTAGAACATATTGCGTGGAAATTTTGCAAATTTAAATCATTTGAAAAGTGACTTTAAAGATTTTGTTTAAAATATATATCTGGGGAGTGTTTGACATAAAAATAAAAATATAGGAGATGTTTGATTTTTCAAGGGAAAAAAATGATTAGTTTACAGATTACGCTTATTAAAAATAACTTTGAAGTTCTTTAAAATGATTCTAACGATTTGGTTTAGAATGGTTATCGGGTAAACTTTTACAACATAATTTTAAATATTTAGTAATATTAACAAAATATATTTTATAGAGCTAGAATAAGATCTATTTTAAAAGAAAATGGAATTTTTTGAAATATTTACAGCTATTTGGCTCAACATTGATATTTTCTATGTATTTTACATGATAAATAATAATGTATGTTTTTTCATAAAATATATAATTTAAAAAGATTTAACTTGTGATACATTTTAGAAAATATGGAATTTTTCTAAAATGAACTTGAAAATTTGGTTCAAAATTTATATCTGGAAACTATTTTACTATATAAATAAATATTTATTTTTATTTATATAAATGAAATATATTGGAGGTATTTAACATATAGTTAATTTAAAAAATAAATATATTTTGTTTAAAATATTTGAACAGTTCTGTTTAAAATTCTTTTATGAAGAGTTTTAACTGTAATTAAACCCGCTTTGGAGATCATGTGGACTAACACACTACTCTTGAAGTAGAATAGACTGTTGATGACTGGGAGGTCAAGGTTCGAATCTCAGTCAGGTGTATTGATAGTTAATTTTCTAAAATTGTTTCCCTTATTCCTTCACGTAAACCAGGGTACACTTCTTCTAAATAGGAATACAACCCTTCAAATCCCTAGTACCATGGGTGCAATTTATATATAAGCGTATAACCCGAGCGGTTAATAAGACATGGTACTAATTTTTTTAAACTATATGATGTTTTTCTTTTTCTTTGAAAGGCTTACTTAAGAATGGTTTAGTGAAATCCTATTATTGAAAAAAATTTCCAAGCTTAAATATAATATAATATTTTTTTGTGAGGTTGTTTCATATCATAAATTATCCAAACGGCTATTTATTAATTATTATCAAAATAAATATTATTAAATCTTCAATTCTTTTCACAAAATCGCATGTTTTAGATATACAATTTAATAATTTACAATTGATTATACTATTCTATTTTGCATTAAAAAAATTATGACAAAACTACCTGAAAATACGTGGTTTTGAAACAAGAAAGTCCAACATTATTTTATTTACTCCTGAAAATTAAAGAACAACATCATTCAAGAGATTTAATACTAGAACATTTTTTTAGCAAAAATTGCAATAAATATATGAGTACATTAATTACTATTAATTTACGAACTTTGTAAATTAAATTATTAACTATACTTCTGGCTTCTGTTAAGTACCTAAATAAACGATATTAATTTCACTTAGAATGTACTCCCCCAGTTGAATTTCTCCTTAGCAGCGCTAGACTACCACCAGTGAATCTTTAATAAAAACTCTTCCTCTTGGAGTCAGCTGGTCGGATTGTTGTAGTGTTGACCACAATACAGGGTCTGTTAGCTACACGGTGCTACCATCTGGCGACTCTCCCTTCTATTCACCCTCCCTAGGGGTAGCTGTGGGGGGTAGGGGGTGGTGGCACTGTGTTACTACTGATCGTGTTTTATGTCGCATTTAACGCCACTATGCCTTCCAACACGCACGGCCAGACGGGAGAAATAAACTGTGACTACTGAAAAGCCTTTCTCTCTTCTATGTTCGTTTATCTTTTTTCTTCCCCCTGAACCCCTAGGGTTAGGACTTAGGAGAACGGCTAGGATTCATGATCCTGACAGCTTGGGTCAGGGTTCGATCCCAGTCCCTCACACTTTGAGATGTCTAATCACAGTGGCGTTCCATTTACATGACAAACAATCCTTGTTTTGATTTTTTAAACTGCGTTCTACTCTGGGTAACAGAAAATGTATACTATTGGGGTAGGGATGAGTAATATAGGATTTTAAAAGACATTTAGGTAAAAACTCTTCGAGGACGCCTGGCGGGGATTAGAACTTCAGCGTCACTATCAATACCAATCTGTTATAATGAGAAAGACCAGTGATTCTTAACGTGCGAGAAATGCCCCACAGGGGTAATTTGAATATGTAGGGGGTGGGGGGGGATTTTAGAAATAGTACAATAAGAAAATATTTTTCGTTTTTCATTATGAAATTTCTATCCTGGCCAACTCAGCCCTTGCTAGTGGATCTGTCTGAAGTGGGCATGAAGTACCAAGACGAATTGTCAGAAATGCAAAATTATGAGTATGTGAAAACTATATTCAAAATAAAAGGCTCTGTGGTGAGACAGAGATTAAATATCCGAATTCAAATGTTTTGGTTCTGATTGTCAAACACTTCCTTCAGCCCTGACAAGAAGTGTATTAATCACAGCTTGTGAATGTGTGGAATGCCAGGCCTCCACCGTGGTTCGGATCCCACGTTAAGCTGTAGGTCCTCCATTTCATCTTGCAATCACCCTACCATTACATATTAGCGTACGTGCGTATAAGCCGAACGGATAGTAGAACGCGGTGCTAATAATAATAATAATAATAATAATAATAATAATAATAATAATAATAATTTGTTTGGCAAGATAGCTACTGTTACCATTTCCATCTCCATATTTGGCGGAAAGTGATTTTAGTGCTGTAAGTGACTTGCTACAGAAAAAAAGAAGCCGACTGGATATCACAAAACGAGGGGACTTACGACTAAAGCTAAATAAATTAGTGCATATAATCAAAACAACTTGTGGTAAAGGTGACCTGGTGGTCTAGGGGTAAGGTATCAGACTTCTAAGCTGGCGGCCGGGGTTCAATCCTCGGTCCCGGCAAAAATTTATCTGATTACCAAACCCTTCCTTCCCCGCCAGGGAACACTGCCTTTACGTAGGTCCATCAGACCGGGCGGCGGGGATTGTGGCTCCGATGAAGCTGAGGGCTATGCTG
>CABEEJ010000419.1:240122-287995 GCA_901482245.1 Timema douglasi | reverse complement strand
GGGGGGTGGGGAAAGTGTAAAGAGGATAAGATTAGACAGAGACAGACGCTGTAGTTCAAGAAAACAGCACAGAGCATTTCATTTTAGGACGAGGCCTCCTCACACGACTGATACTTATTCACGTACCGAGGCGGCCCCCTTAATTCTCACAGTAAAATAAACTTTTTCCTAATGGCGTAACTGACGTTCTAATTGTAGCTAGATACTCGTATTTCTTGCATATCATTGGAAGCATTCCATATATGCATTAAGTTCAAATATTTAGCCAAGGTTTCCGCAACTTGTCAAAAAACAGGATTGTCAAATTTAGCATCAAATCATCCTACATTTTCTATATCCAACAATTTTTATCATTTACGTCTGAGACAGCGGTAACTGAGTAGTCAAAGGTTGGGGTTTTTTTTAAGATAAACTTGTTCATACTGTGTGTGTCGTTTTAATTGTTTGATAAATAAACAATTTTTCAATTTAAATATGGTGTGGAGAATTTTACTTCTCATTCGCCACACCTGTGACTAGATTGAAAAACCTTAGACTCACTTTTATTACCGAAATAAGCAGAAGCACAGAAATGATACGAATGGATTCAGCGTGAAATCTTAAATGTAATATTTATTTAGTTGCTTTGTATTTTTACGAAATATTCAAATAAAACATGTCCTATCTTCTGTAGCTCTTGTTTTTAAATATTGCGCATGCGTGAGTCCTATTTATTTCCTTTGTTTTAAGGTGATCATAGAGGTATTTCAGGAATGGCCGACGCTGAACGGCTCTAAAAATACAATTAGAAGGGTCAACGGTCGGCTGTTACAACTTCGCTAAAATAAAATGGATCATCTAAGTTGGAGCCTCGTCTACATATTCAGTAAGTTCCTTATCCTTAAGGCTGCTCTTACCTTTATTGATTTTAATTTTAACGTTAACGTATTTTATATTTTGTGGGGAAATCGCTGGGATTTCTGAAACTTACAATTTCATAGTCTTAGAACAAATAACGTTCCACAATAATTTCCGGGTTGCTTAAGCCACGTTCGCGTTTTATTTACTCTCACTGTAAGCTCTATAAGCTGGATTACAATTTTCGGGGAGTTCGGGGTTTGAATTCCAGCAGGGTTTACTGAGGTGTTTTTTTCTAAATGGTTCCTTAATCCTATCTCATGTGTTTAAACATAATGGAAAATAAAACATGGTGCAAGTAAAATAGTAATGTTACTGTCCCTAACATTTTGCTTCGGTGATTACCAGACCATACGATACTGACACCTTTGTTCACGTTCCCACTTATACGAATTCAAATTCTAATGAGGTTAAATTTCTTAGCATAAACGTTGTGTGAAACAGTGTTGCTGGACATTCCGATTTGATCGTGACTGTCCCAGTTTCAACATCAAAGTGCCTGGTAATTTTTGTTTGATTTTTGTCAGAAATAAAAATAAATCATGTTACAGCTTTATAATAAAGATACGATAATGAAGGCCTATAACAATGTGGATCTCATTACTCAACAAAGATATTTCATTCATTTTTTTAACGTTCTCTACTAAAATAGTATATTTAGGATACAACATAACGTATTACTTTTATTACTCTATGGCACTATGAACTCAAAAGTTCATTGCCACACTTACAAAAATTTGCCTCAATAATGTGTTAAATGATTCATAGTTTAAAAATAATCTTTATTTTAACTGGTTGAAAAAGGAAGAAGGGGGAGTTTTGAAAACCGTGCTATAGTATCAATAGCAATAATAACGTATTTCTTATAAAAGAAATAGGATCTGGCGATCCTGCTGTGAAAGCAATTGAGGAACGATATGGACCCCTATTCCCGAGATCTCTCGTTTTGAACTCAAATCTAGCCTTCTCGAACGCTGAGAAAACGTTGTTGTATTCCTGAACTAAAATCTTTCGTATTCGAGATGAGTGGTCGAGGAAACAACTATTCGAATTCGATTTAAGTTGTATACACTAATTGCTCATACAACGAGCAAGTTTCCGGTGAGATTAACCAATCCCAGCACAGAATAAACGGTTAATATTTTTCAATATGGACAATATTTATCTCTGTGATAGATAAGCAATTTTCTTACTATTGTAAATAAATTTACTAAAATTAATACTTTTATTATGTCAAAAAGAAATGTTACTTATGAGCAAACACGTATTTGTCTGGAATTTATTGAAGGTCTTATCTTCAAAGGCTGATAAATTAATTTTTTTGTTTTATTACAACACTTTAGTATTTTTACTAAGAAAAATAATAAGCATAGCAAACTTTTGTAAAAATAGATAATGCATACGTTCGAGATTGTCCCTCCATCATGTCTTCTAGTGTGTCACTTAAATAGCCTACACTACGTGTATTCCATCTAAATAGCATGACAAATGCTTTATTACTAATGGCAAATGCATTATCCTTGTCGTTAAAGATTCAAAAAGGCATATTTAATTCAAGTTTACGTTCTTCTAATTCTTGGATTGCAAGCAAATGTATTAGATACGCACCATATTTATTCACTATTAGTGATAGAGATCAGTTCGGCTTGTTTGTGTCTCGAATGGTCTCAAATGATTGAGGAATACCAAATGTGAAACTCGAAAAGGAAAATTCCTCAAGATGCTCAAAAGCACACTCAGGAATACGGGTCATGGTAAAGGCCGGTACATACAGAATGCTAAGCTAAGTTGTGCTATGTTGTGCTAAGATTTTGTCAGTTTGGTTTCACACTTATTGATAAGCTGAGCTAAGCAATGGACTCTCTTTTCCCTCCAGAATTCATTGTTGTTTCTTTCTGGTCTGCTCCAGTGAAGTATAGTTATGGCGTTCTCCAAAATTTCTTGTTTTAGCTCAGATGATAGTACTGAGGAAGAGAAAATGCTGCTGTTAGCAGCTGTTTTGGAAGATGAAGAAAATTTAAGAGGTGGAGGTTTGACTTGTTAAAATTAACGCTTCCATTTTAATATACAAACATTTATTAAATATATAACCTAAATAGACTATTACTTAAATACACGGGAAACAAACTCAAAACTAAACTTCAACACTTATTTAGTTATTTTCACTATACCAGCACTGAATCTGTAGTACATGGAGACCAAGCTGCGTTATGCGCATGCGCAACGTAAGATGCCTCAATATGGGAGATGCAAAAATTGTCCGGCCAGCAATCAGAAAAAAAACACAGTGTGGCGTAGCAAGCAAGGCCTAGCTTAGCTCAGCTCAGCTTTCTGTGTGAAACGACACATTTAAATACATGGTCCGCTATTTTTCAAAAGAATTAGCAGAGAAAATCTTAGCTTAGCGTCCTGTGTGAATCGGCCTTCAGAGTTATTCGAAGCTTCAGTTGAATTTGCACAGGAAGGGTCTTCTCTAACAGCTATAAAAGTTAATACAGTAGACTCTTTACTATCCATTTTGCGGCTCAACCGCAGTATTTCCAACAGCAGGGAATACGTTTTTGAAAAACGCCACGTTGATGGAGAATACAGGGCTCTCGATGGTTGTACAGGGTGGCCCAAGGAAAAGTAGGCCACCCCCTACATCCAGCAGGCGCCTCACTCTGAATTGGAGGTCAATCTCCTTCTACCCATATTGTGACATAAATAATGAGCAAGTGAACTGCTTGTCTAAAGCTTTATCGACTCATTATTTATGTCACAATATAAGTGTAAGGGGATTGACCTTCTCCAATTCAGAGTGAGGTGCCTGCTGGATATAGGAGGTGGGATATTTTTCCGTGGGCCACCCTGTACTTGGTAAATCCATAGGGAAGAGATAATGGCTAGAGAAACAAAAAGTTTATTCAAGGCAGACTGCATCGAAATGGACTCATAACGAACCTGCTTAGTCAACTGAAACAAGAAGACGACTTGCTCTTATCTAACAAGCTGATTTTACGGAACATATATAGCGGGATAGGGAAAAAAGGAAAAAGCTGCAATGAAGCAGAAGACTAATACAAACATTTTAAGTATACTGTACATTAATTTAAAGGTTTTTATTATTATCTTAGTGCGTGGAATATAATGATGTGTTCATAAAAGCAGTCGCACTATGTGAGTTACTAGTTTGAATTGAATGTGCTACAATCTCTTGTTTTACTAAATATTCTGACTATCCGCGGTTTTGTGCTATCCGCGGCACTCGTTCCCTCCGCTACCGCGGATAATCGGGAGTTACATTTAGATCTTATTTCACGTATGCATACGTCAAATCTTATTATCTACAGCAGTCACCCTTGATAAATATTGTCAATGCCTATAAAATAATATTAACAAATTGAGTAAAATGTTTTAATTGTTGACAACAAATATATACATTATCTAAAATTGTATTTCTATCAAAATCATATTATAGAAATTCAACGTATCATCTCATTGCTTCTATTCCAAAGTGTTTGTAGTTCGTTAACTCACCACCCACTGGGGCATAGAGCGAGCAGCACGCAGTCGCGTCGAGGGGTTGGAGATGGCCATGGGCCGCCATCTTTCGTTGGCCTGGCTCTGGAAAAAACACAATATGTCAGTTTATCATATGTTATTTGTATATATTATAATACTTAATATATAATATAATTATTATATATAATAAACATCTAATATATAATTATATATTAATATTATTATATATTTGTGAAATATATGATTTTTATTTTGACATTTAATTACTCCTGCTTCATATTTAAAGAAAGAATGGATAAAATCACTGTAAAAATATAATTACTGAAAAAACCGCGGGGAAAACCTCATGTGTAAAACCATCCGTCCGAGATTCGAAGACTAATCTTCCCGTCAACGGCAATGCAAGCAATGTGGGTGTAACACCTTACACCGCTAAGCCACTTCCTTAACTACGAATATAATTTATGACAAAACACAACAAATGGAGTTTAATAAAGTGACACACAACACCATTCTAATGTAATCGACTTTTACTAAGTATAAATAAGTTATATACATTCGAAGCAGATACATACCGATAAGAACAAATTATAAAGTAAAATTAGAGAAACTAGCATTTATTACCAGTAATGAGTCGTTTGAACATACATATTATAAAGCTTTGTTTGAAAAAGGTGCATAACTGCACAACAATACTAACGTTTAAAAATAGAATTAACGTTGCGTGAGTCAACGTAGTAATATATATGTATATATATATATTCTATTTAAGATAATAATATTATGACAATGATTATTATTTGTTTTATTACTGAAAGAGATTGTTAAATCGGTGCAGACGAACTGCAGAACAACTCATCCGAGCTCGGTAGTAAATACCCTTAAGCGAACTGCAGGATAAAAATTAAATTCATAATGACTTTGCTCAAAATGGAACATGGAGGTTAGGTTAAGTTAGGCTAGTTAAGGTATAGGTTAGGTTAGGCTATATTAGGTTAGGTTGTTAGGAATTCTAGTGCGCCCTGTTAAATAAAGAATCATATGACTAAAATATTATTTTTCCGCTTGAAAAAAAAAGTTTCTCTTGACTATAGTAGAAACCCCAAGGGAGTTTATTTCTTTTTAGCTTATGTTATCATTTTGATCGATTATTTACGCCTGTTCTGTGTGCGGACTAATGTGTAATCACTAATCCTGCCTCAATCTTGGTATCGACCAGGCGGTACCGTGGGACGAAAATAGTCGGCAACTTCCGCCTCGTTTCACACCGCTGTTAACAGAGCGAGCCATGTGTACGGACAGACATTCTCCATAGAGGAATGAACACAGATTACACAGAGAAAGGGAATCAACCAGAAACACGCTTCAAACATTTATCTATTTCCGTGCCCTACTTTTCTGGGAGCAATCTGTTGTTTGCTAATAAACTTATTTACGAACGATGGTTTGCAGATGTGCTTGTGTAGATAAAAAAAATCTATGAATGACATGATTTGTGTAATAATAATAATAATAATATTTAGCACCACGTCTTACTACCTGTTCGGGTTATACGCTTTAAGTACTAATTACTCTATATAATTAGGAATTGGGAAGGTTGAATTAGAGGAAGTGAACCCACATTTGCGTGGAGAGAGAGAGAGTGGAAAACCATTTTAGGAAAAACCACCCCCAGTTCACCCGACCGAGATTCGAACCTCGATTTCCCCGTCCTCAGAAGTCGAGCTCAACACGACTAGGGTGTTAGCCAACCACGCCACCGAGGCGGGTTTGGAAAGTTTAAACAAAATATTTAACTAACATTTATTTAAAGATATAATAATTAGTGATGTTTGGCTTTAGTTAAAAAATTCGATATATTTCTCATTGCGCTGCACCTTCTCGATTTAAATAACCCAATTTAAATGCTTTCAAAAGTTGAAGTTGCTATCTTACAGGTAGAAAGTATTGTGATCATCAAAAAAATCGGACTATAGAGATTATGATAAATCTCCACGTTTCATAACCCCCTGAATCCGAAAAAGTAGTTTTTGAATTTCCATCTGTCTGTCTATAACTCTAACTAGATCCTAAACTATTTTACCGATCAAGCTAAAACTTGGTATCAAGGGTTCTCAAAGGGTTTCCCCGATTGGATTTGAAATTGGATATCAAACCCTAAAATTAATGGTAGTTTACTGAAGGGCAAAAAAAAAGAGAATAAGTTTATTTTGTCAAAATAGGCTACAACGATTTTGAATAAATTTCATTTTAAAATATTTATAAATATTCCAAACAAAATGGCTACTCTCAATATTTCGGCAAAATTACTTTAAGGGCTCCAGTCTGATGCGTAAATTCTCATTTTTTTATCATATCTTAGAAACTATTTGAGATATGAAATTACTTTTAATTATAAATATGTAGGGATATTTATAATACAAATCTTTTATTTGAAACATAGTTATATAAAACCAATAAATTTCAAGTTATACGCAAATATATATATTTTTTAACTTTTCGAACACTAAAGGTAAATTATTGTGACAGTAAAATAATCTAACCCGAAATGTTGATGGATGTCGACGTCTCATGACCCCCCGAACCCTAAAAAGTTGTTTTTGCTGTGACGTTTGTCTGTGTGCCTGTTTAACCTTAAAATTAAGAGCATTTTAGTAAAAATCGAAACGAAAATCGATTTGCTCAAAATCTGCTTTAACGATTTTGATTAACATTCGTATCTAGGAGTTGATTAAGATTATAAATAAAATTACTATTTTCATTTTCCCATGAAAATGACTTTGAGGATACTTTACAGAAGCGGAAATTTCCGTATTTCCGCAATTAAAATACTAAATAACTAGTCATTGCAAAATAGTAGTAATATTTAAAAAAATTAAAAATGTACTTAAAATATATGTTCATAAAATCAATAGTTTCTGATACATTGATAATATATTAATAAAATGTTGTGAGCTTTAGTTGTGGAAAGATATTGCTTAAGTTTTATTGCAATAACTATCCAATGTCATAGAGTAATCAAATACAAGTATCTCAAAAATGTGTGCTATTTTTCCTTTAACCTCTTAGAATAAATGTTTGAACAACAATGATATATCTCTTTTGTTTTAGAATCAAGTCAATAAATAGATTTTGTATTGCTCATAATTTATAAATGAGGAATTTAATAGCAATGCGTTGACCTGAAGATGTGCAGCACCTAATGAAATGTTAAAATTTTAACTAGAAGTTGAAATTTTAATACGAAATGTTAACCCTTGTGGACCCAATATCGATCTTTTTATTGGTTCAAACATACAAACGAGGATATAATTCCATAAAAATAAAATTTAAAAATTTAAAACTGGGACTCAAAAAATATTTAACGCAAAAAAAATGCAATTTGAGTTTGCTAGTGTGTTATTTTGTTTCCCGTGTTTTACGAGTTTTGTGTAAATATCTCCATTTTTAAACAATAGAGCGAGAAAGTCCGTGTGGAGTTCCGTACCATTTATTCTTTTGTGTGATTCTTAGAGGTAGAGATAGCCAATATCCATAGATTGAACATATATCTTTAAACTACAAATAGCTTCTAGGGTTTTTTTTAATGGGCTATTTGTGAGAGCTTGCATTGAACCCCAATTATTGTATAAAAAGTTACCCTCTAATTTTCAAAATGTTCCCGAGGGAGAACCCCAGCACCACCCTCTGGCTTAGGGGGAGGGGTGGGTGGAAGGAAGTCTCCAAACTCATCTTTATTGATTATTTATCCATTTATTTCCTCCGTAAACAAAAAAGGTGCCGTCCCCTTTGTCTAGTTCAGTTAGATAATACATAAATTTACACCCAGTTAACCAAAAAAAGGTAGCTGTCTTACTTTGAGTGACATCAGTATGGTCATAATTTTAAACCACACAATAGTGGAATAAAAGAGGTAAGAATGTTACCTCTTAAGGAAAGCTGTGATTACAGATAGAATAATTAATTTTCTTAGTGGCATTTGTATTTACATTATATAGTTATAGGGATAGATCGAGGAGACTTATATTAAAACCAGCGCCCAAGATGGATCAGTGTTAATGTGACGTAGATTAGGTATAACAGTCATAAACAATAATTTTGGAAGCCTATATGAGATCTTTTATACCCGCTTTGGTAGCCATAAAAAAGATTAATTTCCTTTTTTTAGACCTACACAAAATTAATATCTACCAGCAAGGCTGCTTGCTTATCCCGAATTTGAACCAAGCTATCGTGGTTGGCTCCAAACCGGTTCCATTTCAGTTTTTTATTTCCAGATTTTTTATAGTAGGATTTTCATAGAAAGAAACTCTTATCAAAACATAAACATAATATATTGTTTGTGGTCCATATTGATAAGATATTTTTTTTAACACCGCGTATAGCTAACTAGTTCAGTCTATCCACATACAACAATAATTAATCTAGAGGGTTTGGGATGAGGAAGGAAGCATTTTAAAGGTAATCTTCCCGCATTTGCGTGGAAGAAGAGTGGGAAACCGTTTAGGAAAAAACACCTTCAATAGACCCTACAGTGCTTTGAACCCTGATCTCTCCGTCATCAACACACCGGTCTAACACGAAAGTGACGTCATAAACTTACCAAAAGTGACATCTGTTGATAACATGACCTCGTATGAATACTTGAAAGTAAATCTAGTAGAATTTCTTACTATTAGATAAGCTTCTTCTTATTAAAATTGGATTATACCTCTTCCCTTTATGCGATTTCATATTGCATAGCCTATTAACACCCCAATTTGTCCTTCATTTCTGTCGTTCATAACCTTGTGGTAGCACTTTTAAAATAAGGTTATGTAAGCATAAATGTGTATATTATTAGTGTTTTTGTACCTATTTCCGTTTCGGTAGATAAGCATAATAGTGTGACACGACAGGTAGGATCAATGTCAGCTGTGATATGTTAGTTCAAGTGCGGCTGAAGGTTTAACACACGTCATTTCCCGAGGTGAGAAGCCCGACGCTCGAAGGACCAAGGTCACGCTATGTTCTGCTACCACTAGACGTGTTTTCGCAATTGATCTGATATCGACGTTAACGACCAGAGTGTTTTCGCGCTCCTGGTATCGCGACAAGTGTTTATTAAAGAGGTGATACCAAACCTCGGTTAGGTAACGCTTTCCTTGAACAAACTAAATAACCTGACCCACCTCAGTGGCCGAATGGTCTAGGACTTTTAAGGTGTATATCTTGTATTATGCTGGCCTGCTGATTACAGGGAGATCTGGCTTCAAATACCGGTCGGATCTACTTAGGGTGTTTTTTTATTAAAAGGTTTCCCCCTCTCCCTCCAAAAAATACGGGTAGATTACCCCAAAAATGTTTCTTTTCTCATCCATACCCCACTAATGTAATTATCTTATTGTGCGCTGGCCATTTATGTAGTTAAACGAGTATAGCTTCGTAGTCAATTGATATTAACAGTTAAATGTGCAGTACATTAAAATGAACAGCAATTACCAGCTATAAATATAATATGATAGTAATTAGTGCTTATTAGTCTACTGATAATCAAAAACAAAAAATAAGAGTGTCATACAGTAGCCTTTAATTTCGCTTATACTCCTTTGTTTTCAATATTCTTACGCATTTTTTAAGACTAATATATGTCTATGTATCTGTAGCTATATATTATTATTGGGGAAAGGTATTTAAAAAAAAGTCTCGTTATGGATAAAATAAAGAGAGTACAATTTTCTCTATACCTACTCTTAGCCTACATACAGTAGCCCCATGGCTTCTTTGGTGCTGACTGACAGCTCACAGCTGACAGCTGACGGCTTTGAATAGCTACCAGACCAAATTATGTATCCCTACGCTGAGCCATATGATCTGCACAAACATATGTTTAGCAGCTGTCACTTCTAACAGTCAAAATTTAGGTATATACCTAAATATTGACTGTCAGCTGTGAGCTGTCAGTCAGCACCAAAGAAGCCATGGAGCTACTGTACGTACCTCATGTTTTCTGAAGGTTATTTTTGAGAACTTAATTTTGGCAAAATATGTTGTGTAAATAAAAGCCAAGTGAAAATAAACACAAATCTAGGAATAAATTTAAATAAGGCATTTTCGGTCGATTAGTGGTACGCGTAGGTTTACATAAATTAATATACCTATCGTTCTATCTACTCTGCCTCAACCTCTATTTTTGTTTACGAAAAACAACTTAAATTCTTTTTCACGCTCCACCTTGGTCAGAACTTAGAACCACTTACTTTGTCGATACCAACAAAACGAAGACAATTAAATCTTGAAAACTTGCTGTTTAACAAGGTAACCCTCTCGCGTTAGACTAAATTTTTGGTGACGGGAGATCGGGGTTCGAATTCCAGTTTGGTGTACTAAATATTTTTTTTTTTAATTTTCTACTCTCTCTCTCCAAGCAAATATGGGTACATTTCCTCTCAAATTGTACCTTCCTCATTCCCATTCCATTATTGTATTTAATCTATGTACTGTACAAAGTCCAAACGGGTTCTAAAACGCAATGTAAAAAAAAAGCCTCACCGGATGGGGACGCGGAACAAGACGTCAGTCTCGTCATTCTTTGGTGTTACCGTGACGAGTAAAAGGAATAACTGAAGTATTTTTTTTTATAATTGGTTCCCCCATCCTCACACCACGCAATTATAGGTAAATTTTTTCTTAATTCTACCTTCTTCGTCCTTACTCTATTTCGTTGATATAACGATAGCTCGGATGGGTAGTAAGATGTGGGTTACGTGAAATAGTACTGTTACAATAGAAGGATTGTGTCCAGGAGCCCAGGGTTTGATTTTCATCTAGCTCTATTTTATAAAAAAAAATTACCCTCCCTTCTCATCTTATAGGCCTATATAATCAACCTATCAAGCTATTTAAGTCGGTACACACTATTGGCTCGTGTATCTTTTTTATACTAGGCCTTTTATTTATTTGTATTTATGATGTCACTTTGCAAAACAAATAGCTTCACAATCCTACCCGTACATGACTTTAATTAACTGAATTAATCTAAAATATTACACTTAACTCCAAGCAACGAATTCTAAAGAAAGGTATGTTATTAAACTGATAAAATGCAGATTTGCATGAATACCTAATCAATTTAGGCACCTCCTAGAAATGAACTAAGGTCTTTGACATAATATATCTGATACCCTTAATGACTCAGCCATGAGAAAGGGCAAACGCAAGTCCATTAATAAAACAAGCTCTTGTGTATGTTGTATACGTAATAAAACGTACATATAAATTCTTACGTCTAAATGTACCATCCTACATCATTAATCATGGCTATTTTTATAGAAAATTGAGACATTAGTAAATGTATTTTGTAAGAAAGAGCTTTTCTTTATGTTTTACAAAGGGGTTTTATGGTAGGCTTTTAACTAATTCTTTGCCACAAACAATATCCATAATAACCGTCCGTTACATATGAAAAACTAGCTGGTTCTACCCACGATAATCTATAAGTTGGTAGCTTTGTTATTTTTACTTTATAAAATAAACCACAGGGAATAGCAAACAAATCTTAAATTATGTTTGAATAATAATTATTATTATTATAATTATTAGCACCGCGTCTTACTACCCATTCGGGTTATACAAACTTACACTAATGTGTAATGGTAGGGTGTTTGTGAGATTAAATGGAGGACCTACAGTTTAACGTGGGATCCGAACCACAGTGGAGGCCTGGCATTCCACACATTCACAAGTTATGATTAATACAAGTCTTATCAGAGATGAAGGAAGGGTTTGGCAATCAGATAAATCCGTGCTGGGACCTAGGATTAAACCCCCGATCCCTTAGCATAGAAGTCTGACACCTTATCCCTAGACCGCCAGGTCACCTGAATATTAATTGTTTATTGGTTTAGATTGTGATATAAAACGCGAAAGTAGGCCAACTAATACAAAATTTCAAACTCGAAAACTAATCTAATCATGTTTTAAAAGCTGACATTTATTTTTAAGATTATGTTTTAACTTCTCTAAACACAATACTTTGAGCTCTTGCCTGTTGGTGCTAGTAAAAAAAGAAATAATAGTATCACAGCATAAATAATTGGTTAGGGCTGTAGTTAAGTGAATTAATGATTATTAGAGCGATTTTTACCGTTTTTAGCCTTTTTACCATCTTTCTCCTAAATCAATACACTTTTGTGCCATTTACCCTTTTTACCCTCTTTACTCCTTCTTTCCCTTTTAACCCCTTTTGCGGCTTGTTAATCTTTTTACATATTTTATTTCTTCTACCCATTTTAACCTTTATATCCTTTTTATTTCTTATGATTTGGTTTTTGCCCTTTTTACCATTTTGCTCAATTGTGCCCTTTTTGCCCTTTTTGACATCTTGGTCATTTTTGGACATTTTTACCCTTTTGGTTTGATTGTTCTTTTTTGAATAAGTTACTTTTAACCATTTTTACCCTTTCCCCTTGTTACCTACTCTTATCTTTATTTTACCCTATAACCCTTTTACCCTTATTACCCTTTCACCATCTTTAGCCTTTTTTACTCCATTGACCTTTTAATATTTCTAACCCTTTAACCTCTTTTGCGGCTTTTTAATATGTTTACCTCTTTACATTTTTCACCCCTTTTGACCATTAGGTTATACACTTTTTATTTTTACCCTTTATCTTTTGTCCTTTTTACCATGTTTACACAAATGGAGTAGGGATAAGGAAGCTAGAATTTAGAGGACGTTTACCTGAATTTTCGTGGAAGATAGAAAGAGGAAATAATTAGGAAAAACACCTCTGTGTAGGGAATAACTAGTTGGAAAACAACTCATTTTATCAGGCCGGCATTTAATTCCAGACCTTATGATCGATCATCAAACCAGAAAAGAATAAACTGTCGCTTTTGTTCACGTTCCTACCGTTGCAAGTAAAGTATAATTTAATTTAATTAATAATTTTAGGATTTGAACATGTAAATAATATGGTGTTTTTTCAATATTAGTTTAACTTTTTAAACTTTAAAATTGACTAATTTATTTAAAATGTAATTTTTTTATAAAAGATTTTAAGCTCGTGGGGATTGAATCTGTCGGCTTTAATGTAATCGTATCAGAGTAAACATAGGCAACTTGGAATGCTTTGCAGGAAAGCTGTTTGCCATGTGGTAGCCCTTAGGAGCAGCTGCAACATTCCAACTAGAGCTTGCTCTGTCATAAACCGCTTACCTTGCCAGATTGATAGCCCGTCTCACTCACGTATCATCTAAACTCTAAAGATTGATTTTAATAGAAGTTTGTTATTTAAAAACTGGAAACTCATGTTACCACAATGATGGAAGAATTATTATTTTATTTAAATTACTAGCCCATTTAATTGATCGCCGACCTCGGTGGTCTTGGGGTAAAGTGCTCACCTCAAGACCCGTTGTTCATAAGTTCAAGCTCAGTCAAGGTCAATGGATTTTTCCAGAGCGATAAAAATCCGTTGCACAATTTCCTTTGGAGGGGTAGTAAAGCCGTTGGCCCGATGTCGACTTGTGGCATGTAAAGTATTCCTAGAAGGTATGTGAAAATCTATTTCCCGGTAAAATATCTTGGTCCTTTCGCTCTCGTTCATAGAAATTCTCGTGTGCTGATATAATTAGTTGGTATAGAAAGTGCACGTTAAATATTTCAATTATTAATTATCTATAGCCGCTTTAGTATCCGAATGGTCTAAGGCGTCACTCTTGTGTTAGACTGGCCTACTGAAGGTGGGGAGATCAAGGTTCAAATCCTGGTAGGGCTATTGAGAGTGTATTTTACTAAGTGGTTTCCCACTCTCCTTCCATGCAAATTCAAGTAGATGATCTTTAAAATGCTTCCTTTTTCATTCATACACCGTTAGAGTAATTATGATACAGTTATACGTACAGCATTAACAGGTAGTGAGACGCGGAAAAAAAATAGAAATAATATAAAAATTAAAAAAATACAGTGATTTTTATAACATTTTATTCTAGGGTCTAACTTTATAATTATTAATAAACCCAAGACATATCAAATAGCACATCAAATGGACTTTCAATCAATCTTGGTGATCGAAAGTGTGCTTCATATAATAAAGAAGGTTTAATATGGATGGGTTGTAGAGATTGAACCAAACGTCGTTATGTGGTAAGGCTTTCTGTATTCGAATTAAAAAAAAAGTGGGATTGAGACCAGTGAAACCATTTTACCATATTTGACAAAATAAAACAAAATTTAAAAATAATTGTTTTAGATTAAACATAACCTATACATAATTTATGTATAACTGACTCTTACTACAGGTTCTGATTCTACACATATATACTAATTACGCTACTGTATTAAGGATAAGGAGTTTTGAAATCTGAGGAAGTGTATCTGCGTTTCCATGGTGGTAAAGTGGAAACCAATTTAGGAAAAACCAACCTATATTCGAGCCTTGATCTCCCCGTCATCGTCAATATAGTCCACTGCGACAGTAGCGCGTTAGACCATGCGACCACTGAAGAGGGTAAAATAAATCTTGTTACAGCTGTCAGTTAGCACCCCTCCTACACTGGATGGACTCGATACAGTCCTGTATAAAACTTCTGGACCTTCCTTGTCTTATTTCCTTGGCGCGGCGCGGCTGGGTGATGTCACTGACACAACTTGCCGCCTGGCTTAGCACCAGTTGATGTTAGAGAAGAGTAAAGGTACTGTACGTCTATTGAAGTGGGGACAGAGGGGCTAGTCCAACTCTAAAATTACCGACAGACGCACTAGCGGGCCTTGACTCTTGGCTCACGTGAGCAGGGGGTTTGAATCCTAGCCGGATGCGATGATTACATTTACATACACTCCCTCTCAATGTGAATTCTTGGAGAATTCATTTTAAAATTCACATTACTTATCTCGTGCACTTAGGTTCTTTGATTAGGGATGTGGTATTGAAAGAAAAGTATCGATACTGTGCTCATTAAACACATAGAAAGAAAAATATCGATATAGTACTCGTATCGAAAGAAAAGTATCGATAACATTAAGTATCGGTATCGAGATATTAATCTGGAGATTTTTTTTTTTATCTAGTGGTTTTAATTTCAACTTTTGCATCATAATTGTATTTTCATTTTATCTAAACACTGAAAGTTACAATTATTGAGCTATACAAAAGATTATTTTGTTTAGTTTGTGATGATCTATCTAATTGATAAAGGAAGATGTAGTAAGTAGATGTCTTGTTTCCACTTGTCTACCTAGATATTTTAAAAGATAGCCGGTAAATATTGATAATAAAGTTCATACTTTCACAAAACTGCATTGGGAAATATATAAAATCAATGGTAAATTACATAAACCCTATTATTTGTTAGATAAACCATCGCTTTTGGTGATTCTATACATTCACAGGCTATTTTACAAAATAGCTAATTCAGCACATTCACATTAACATATACATGGTTTGGCTACGCTAGAACCATAAATCACACCCAAGTGTGTCTTTCTTCATTATTCACTTGACAACAGCAAAATTTATATCAGTTTAATAGTTGTATTAATTTCTAAAATAATTATTGCCTGCTTCAATTGTCAAATGGTCTAAGACATCTACTCTCATGTTAGACTGACCTGCTGATGAACGGGAGATAGGGGTCCGAATCCCGATTGGGTCTACTTAGGGTGGATTTTCCTAAATGGTGCGGGTAGATTTTCTATAAAATGCTTCCTTACTCATCCCTTCTCTAGTGTAATTATTATCAAAAATGCTTATGTTGTGAACAGGTAGTAAGACGCGGTGATAATATATTTATGTTTTTGTTTGTTTTTTCAATTTGTTGTATTGTTTTAATGTTGTAAGATGGTTTCGTTTCACTGGGCTCAGTTCTACTGTTGTATACATCAGAACACATGTTGCGACGTCTGATTCAAGCTGTGCTACCTATCTGAGATAGGTTTTATCTGTTGGGTGAGACGGATTCGTACTTAACACTCATACATCGGTGGGCACGTTGACTAAAACTCCTCCAGTTCAGTCTTCCGGTGATGGACAGATTTAGGTTCTAATCCCGGCTGGGGGAAGCTTTACTAAGGATGGTTTTCCTTAAATTACTTCCCAATTTCCCTCCATTTAAATGTGGGTACATTTCCTTTAAATTCTACCTTCCTAATCCCTAACACATTAGAGTAATTAGTACATATGCGTGTATCCTGAATAGGTAGTAAGACGAATATTTTGCAAACAAGTTTAGTCTGAGGAGTCTAAAGATCCCGGGTTAAATTCCCGTTACGATAAAAAAAAAGCGCCATTGTTAATAAGATTAGGGCTACCGCCTTCAAATTTAATAATAAATGGTCGGGGGACAAGTTGTATTGTCTGTTCTAGAGCTAAGTCAGACGCTGCTCTAATCAGCTGGTTCAAAAAGTGCACGTCAAATTCTCACTGGCAAAAACAAAAATTCGTGACTCTGCGGTGTTTAAGATGTCCTATAATTTTGTCGGACAGACTATCCCCTAGTATTTAGACCTCGAAGAATAAAACCCGCAGAGAGTGAATGTATAATGGAGAAGGGTAATGGTTTTTAGAGAGCTCAGTGATTGATAGCCCTAAATATGTAGAGCCTTGAGTTCATAGGGTGGAATCAGGAATAAGCTGTTACATCGACGAAACACATTTTGCTATAAATCAGTACGAGTAATTAGGGTTCTTAATGTGCTCATTCAAAACTATCGTGTCGAAGTCTATTAATTTTGCCTTTCTTTTTTTCAGGCATACGCCTATGTTATCAACATCGGAAACTCGCCAACACAAATAACGCCAAATAATTATCATGGCGCTTGATTTTTCCTTTTGTTCTACATATCTCACCGCCTGATAAGGCTATTTGAAACTTCTTATAAATACTATAAGGACACAGCAAGGATTAATCTTAATTGTCTCATTATATCTATTCTAGAGTGAAGAGGTAACACAGATTGAAACCGTTTGGGATTGAAGCCCGGCCTTCCTATACAAAGTCAAGGGAGCAGACGATAGATCAGCACGGCTGGTCTTGCCTTAGAAGTGCTCAATTGGGTATCTAACACGTACACCCTGTAGAGACCTTTATAAAATGTTAGTGTCGCCTTAAACTTATAGATTTAAGATTTTTTTTTAATCATGAAAGGTTCCAATTAACTCCTTTACAGGAGCTTTTTACGTGAGATGTAGAAGTTGTACGAATTAGGTAAAATGCCATAAACATAGTTTTTTTAGCGTCGTCTAAATACCCGTTCAGGTTATACGCTTATGTACTGATTATGCTAATGGTTTAAGGGATCGTGAAGGTTATATTTAGAGGAAGTGTAAACGCATTTGCGGGGAGGAAGGGTGGAAAATCATTTTGGGAAAAAACTACAGTACACCAGACCTAGTTTCAAACGTCGATCTCCCCGTCATCGGCAGTCTACTGTGAGAGTAGAGCGTTATACCATACGGCCACCAAAGCGGGTAGAATAGAAATTATCTCCCTCAAGCAAATGAAGTAATTTTTAATAGGGTAAAAACAGAAAATGATTTATTTTAATCGGGGCTATATTTTGGGGATGTTATGGAATTTCAAAACCGCCATTCTCATATTAAATATCACATTATAAGGATATGTTACTTCAATAATGTGGGGGATCTATAGATGGAATGGTAGGTATTGCGGGATAATAACAGTAAATTTTTTTTTGCAATTTTCATAGAGATTTTGGTGAAATAAATAAAATATTTATCCAGTAGAAATGTTTAATTTTCTTAAAATAGTAATCTCAACCGCTTTTGAACATCAATTATTATTATTATTATTATTATTATTATTATTATTATTATTATTATTATTATTATTATTATTATTATTATTAGCACCGCGTCTTACTACCCGTTCGGGTTATACGCACTTACGCTAATGTGTAATGGTAGGGTGATTGTGAGATGAAATGGAGGACCTACAGTTTAACGTGGAATCCGAACCACGATGGAGACCTGGCACTCCACACATTCACAATTTGTGATTAATACACGTATTGTCAGAGGTGAAGGAAGGGTTTGGCTATCAGATAAATCTGTGCCGGGACCGAGGATTGATCCCCGGACCCCCAGCACAGAAGCCCAACACCATACCCCTAGACAGGCAGGTCACCTAACAATTTATTACCATGTGTAGAAAATCAAACTGTGATATTTCTTTATTTTGACAACAACAAAAAAGTTTGCCATGAAAACTGCAACAACACTGACCTTTACTCACATCTTCTTTCTCACCTTAATATGTGGGTATCGTTAAAAACAAAAGACGTGTTAAGTGCCTATAAAGACGCCTATAACAAATTAAATGGCAATACTAAAACACTCTTGAATCTAGCCTGAAGTTCAGACAGACGTGCCTCGTCTGTAAAACGTATTTATGTACCTAACATATTTGATTTGTGTTATTTCAGTTTACAGAATCCTTCAACTCATCATCTTCAGCTTCCGGTACATGTGATAGAAGTTATTTCTGGTCAATGAGAGCTTTGCCAAGAAACGAGAACCAGTTTAATTATAAAATGACGTAGCAGTTATGTGCAAAACACTTAAAATATTGTACAGCTTTGATCAAACACTTTTTTTTAGCACCGCGTCTTACTGCCTGTTCAGGTTATAGTCTACGAAAATGTTGGTACTAATTACGTTAATGGGTTAGGGATGAGGAAGGTTTTAATTTAGAGGGAGTGTACACGTATTTGCGAGGAGAGAGAATTTAAAGCAATTTAGGAAAACCCTCCTCAGTATATTCTACCGGGATTCAAACCCCGATCGCCCTATAATCGCCAGATCAAACACTTTATGGACGCATATTTAATAACCAATTATTATATCAATTAAGTTTCTACGTTGCTACAAGAATAAATTGTATTAGACCCGCTTTGGTGGTCGCATAGTCTAAGGCAGCGTTTTACAACCGGTGTGCCGCCAAGAGTCAGTAAGTTTGGGAAGGAGATCAAAAAGAAGCAATAAAACATTTGAAGAATAAAAATAAATTTTATTAAAGTCATGATCATCATTAATTAAAAAATATCATAATTATTATTGTTTTAGCCATTGAACTTTTGAACATACTATATATGTGTATACCAGTAGGCCCCTACGGAAAAACCAGCCTCAATACATTCGAACTAGATTTAAACCTCGATCTCCCCACCATCGGCAGTCTAGTATTTAACACGAGAGTAGCGCCTTAGACCAAGCGGCCACCGAAGTGGGTAAGGTTTTTAATCCAATAGGAAAATGTTGATAACATTAATAAGCAATATTTTAAAATTACAAACCGCTTCTCAAATAATTATATATTTCTGAAAGTCCTTAGTGCTACGGTCGGTGACCCCTTTAACACAAGTTGAGTTTGTTTGCACTTGGGATCGCATTTTAAAGAACCCCGAGCTCAATTTTTTTTTCTCACTTACCTTCTTTCTCACTATAAATGGCTAAAACTCTTTCCCAGCAAGAATTCGAACTAGAATCTTTCAGAGATGGTTTTTCAACGTCCTAG
Organism: Timema douglasi; assembly: GCA_901482245.1. Taxonomy (NCBI): domain Eukaryota; kingdom Metazoa; phylum Arthropoda; class Insecta; order Phasmatodea; family Timematidae; genus Timema; species Timema douglasi. The sequence goes on along the minus strand of CABEEJ010000419.1, from coordinate 268,078 downwards.
ATAAGTGATGCGATACGTTTTATTACTCGTCAGTCAGCTGTTGAGCCACCTCACGGAGTGTTTCGTGTTATTTTCGCCAAAGTACCTGCCCCGTGGTCTAGTAGTCAGTGCACCTGGATATGAGTCTAGGGGTACCGAGCTCGATTCTCGGCTGGTATCTTGGGTAATTTTTCCCGAAAGGGGAGTTACCCCAACGGTTACCATGGTTTGGTTAACTATGCTTAAGGGTGATCTGGTGGTCTAGGGGTAAGGTGTCGGACTTCTGTGCTGGGGGTCCAGGGTTCATAGCTTGGTCCCGGCACAGATTTATTTGATTGCCAAACCCTTCCTTCACCTCTGACAAGACATGTATTAATCACAACTTGTGAATGTGGGGAATGCCAGGCCTCCACCGTGGCTCGGATCCCACGTTAAACTGTAGGTCCTCCATTTCATCTCACAATTACCCTACCATTACACATTAGCGTAAGTGCGTATAACCCGAATGGGTAGTAAGACGTGGTGCTAATAGTAATAATAATAACTAAGCTTAAGTTTAGATTTAAGTGTTTCCACCGGTTCCACACTCTCATACAGTAGACTCACGCATAACCGTAATTGAGACCGAGCCTACTTCAGATATGGAAAACTCGGATGATACGGAGCGTGTAGGATTTACAGGTTATAAATCACTAGAACATATATATTGTTTGTAAGTTTCAAATTATTATTGTATTAAAACACATTATATTACCAAGTGTATATTGTACCTATTGTATAAAATTGGAATCTTTGAAATAATAACTGCCTCGGTTAACACGGAGCCTCGGATAAACGCGACTCAGATATTTGCGAGCCTCCTGCATTCACTATCAACATCACCTCATCTCATCGGGAAATGGAAAGAGCCTCCACGGAAAAGATGTAAGATTAGTACGTTCAAGCGTCCTCCGGGCAACAGCACATTAGTACTGGTTAATATTTCCACTACTAGGTTACGATTATTATTATCATTATTATTAATATTATTATTATTATTTCACTAATGTGTTAAATGTCTTTATAGTGCAGGAGGCTGAGTCACGTTTTAAATTTTACACTAACCAGTTTATCAGCCAGGACTTGCGCCATCTGAAAAACACCAATCCGAAAGAAAAAAAAAAATTGCCTTTCAAAAGTAAAAATCAAGGACCGGGGCTAGTTTATTTCAACGTCACTTTATAAATTCCAAAAGACCCGATTAGGCTGGTTGAATGGTCAAAAGGGTCACTCTCGATTCCCATTCACCCCATCCCCAATAATAGCTTTCAAATAAATCCAAGCCTTCACCTCTGACAAGACATCTTGTGAATGTGGGGAATGCCAGGCCTCCATCGTGGTTCGGATTCCACGTTAAACTGTAGGTCCTTCATTTCATCTCACAATCACCCTACCATTACACATTAGCGTAAGTGCGTATAACCCGAACGGGTAGTAAGACGCGGTGCTAATAATAATAATAATAATAATAATAAATAAATTTTAAGCTTTTTGACTAAACTTTGTGCATTTCTTGTTACAGTATTGTCTCAATAGTTGTAGGTAGGTAGAGGCACGTCTTTTTACAAACGATGAACGACATATTATTAGTCGGCAAAACAACGATCACAAGTAAAAAACTTAGCTCAAGACTTTATAGTTTTTTAAACTCTATTAATACGTAAACCCACTTCGGTAGTCAAATTATCATTAAGTGGGGAGTGTAGGGAAATTGCATTAAGGGCTGCATTTTCAAAGTATTTATAGCAAAACAATTTTTTTTTGGCAAATAAAATACTACTTGAGTAGAAACATAAAGTTTAATGTTATTCACATGGTGGTAACAACAGTTCTTGAATATGTGTCATGAGAATATCAGATGAAAACTTTTTAAATGAAGAGAAAATGTTGTCATTAAATTCTAGGATACCCTTAACAGATGTTCAACTTCAAATATCCTTCACTTAACTTGCGTTCTCTACACTCTCACCTTACAGTGTCATTCTCGCAATAGCTGGACTTACGAGGATGGGGAGATCCGGTTTCTTATCCCGTTTGGGGGTATTGGGGATGTTTTTAACTAAATGGTTTTCCACTCTCCCTTCACGCAAGTGCGGGTTCACTTCCTCTAATTCAACCTTCCTAATTCCTAATCCATTAGCGTAATTATTACTTAAAGCGTATAACCCGAACGGGTAGTAAGACGCGGTGCTAAATAATAATAAATAATAATATTTATTTAGCACCGCTTATTACAACCCGTTCAGGCTATACGCTTAAGTACTAATAACGCTAGTGATTTAGGAATCGGGAAGGTTGGATTTAGATGAAGTGAGCCCGCAATTGCTGGAGGGAGAGTGGAAAATCATTTAGGAAAAAACTCCCCCAGTTCATCCGACTGATATTCAAACCTCGATCTCCCCTTCCTCGAAAGTCAGACTCAACACGAAACTAGCGCGTTAGCTAACTACGTGACCCAAATCGGGTTTTAAAGAAATATAATTACAATGTAACCCGTATAGGTGGAAACGATGGAAAAAACATCAGTTTTGGTTTTCCTGTGATGTGTGGGTTGTGGTTATAATCCCGGATAGCTGTACTAAAGGGTTTAATTATCTGGATCCAAGAATATATAGTCACATATCATCTAAATCCTATCTTAATCTTAGGGAAACGATAGTATTTTTATTAAATGAAAACTAAACATTATAAAGAGACAATATTGTATGTGTTGTTAGAGTTTTCAGAAAAAATACCATTAATTTATTTATAATATAAAGTGTTTAAAATATTATAAAAAAACAAGAGGAATGTTTTCTTATTCATTTAAAATATTGGGAAGTAATTCATACTATAAAAATACATTTTACACAGTCTTGAAAACTAATTCTGAAAGAATAAGAGTGCTACGCCTAATTTACACAACTTTCATCGCAAAAGCAACAAAATAGGATATATTAAATGAAATAAAAATGTGGTCTAGACATCATTTTATCTCATGAAGGACTAACAAAGTTTTAAAATCGATACTTACGTTAATGTTGGTTTCCTTACTCGTACATCCCCGGACTTAAAAAAAAAAAAAAACTTACACCGAACCGACTTCCACGTTTCCTCACCGAGACAACAAATAAAAATAAAAATTTAGAGTAATTTGCCAATAATACGATCACATAGACGTCCTTAGCACCACTGGGGACTCGAACTAAAGGACACCTTTCCCCCCTTCCCCTAAAATAAACAACCACGAACGGCCGTTCACTCCACTAGTAACGACAACTGGTAGGCCTCAGATTTTTGGTGTTTCCACTGCTCTTCTCGCCTCTGCGCTTGTCTTGCACCCCTCTACCCCCCACCCTCCCCACTTTACCCTTTTAGTGCTAATTTTGGACCAGTTGGTTGCTGTGTGTCTTCTTGAGAAACGGCCAACTCGTGGGACAGAGAAGATTCATCTTAACTGCCTGAAGAAGAGCCGATCGGCAGCAGCATCAGTTAGGAGAGACAGGCTTAACTACACTAGGCAGAACATTTAAACTTCATATCGGGTACAGTCGTGGTGAACCAAATATACGAACTGACCACATTGGTAGACACATAGACTAAGGCACCAGTCACTTCTGGTCTGGCTTGTCAGGGAAGGAAAGGCCAGGGTGTAATCCCAACCAAGGTTGATTTTTCCATTGGGGTTTCACCCTCTTCCTTCTCCCTCTACCCATACTCAAATGTGGATACATTTCATATAAATTCTACTTTTATCATATTTAGCCTTGTTAGTGTAAAATATGAGGAAATCAAGGATGGTAGGAAGACCCGTTGCACCTAAACACATGTTCATCCCCCAATTAACATACAGTAGCTCCATGGGTTCTTTGGTGCTGACTGACAGCTGACAGCTTTGAAAAGTTACCAGACCATTTTATGTATCCCTACGCCGAACCATATGATCAACAAAAACATGTGTTTAGCAGCTTTCACTTCTGACAGTCAAAATTTAGGTATATACCTAAATGTTGACTGTCAGAAGTCAGCTGTGAGCTGTCAGTCAGCACCAAAGAAGCCATGGGGCAACTGTACATACCTAAACACACCGTTCTTTTACGGGGTAAGCAAGAAATTCTGCATATAGCTCCAAAAAAATCAATACTTAATCCATCCTCACTAACTTTCTCCACACTTTCCTATCCTTGATACTCCCTTCGTTTCAACAACATCCATACAACCTGCCTCGGTGGCGTAGTTGGCTAACGCTCTAGTTTCGCGTTGAGCCAGACTGCTGGAGACGGGGTAGTCGAGGTTTTAATCTCGGTTGGGTGAACTGGGGTTGGTTTGTCCTAAATGGTTTTACACTCTCCCTCCACGCAAATGCGGGTTAACTTCCTCTATATTGAACCTTCCCAATTCCTATCTCATTGGCGTGATTAGTAATTAAGCATATATCCCGAACGGATAGTAAGACGCGGTGCCAAACAGAAAATAAAAAACATCCACACACTGAGTCATGCATGCACTTTTATTCTTTAATCTCTTAAAGTTTCTCTTTTTTATACATTCGTTTACAACATATAGCCAAGTCATACATGGTCTACCTCTTTCTTTTGATCTACACACTCTACCTTCATATATTAGCTTTGTCACTCGATCCACACTCATCTTTCTCAACACGCCCAAACCAACGTAAGACACTTCTTTCACATTGAGCTTTTGGATTCCTTTCAAACCACACTCCCTCACCACCCATTCATTACTAACACTACCCATACTAATTTTTCCACAATACATTTCTTAGAAATCACATTACAACCTCATTAACCTTGCTCTTGTGTTTCTCGTGACAAACAGATTATTCCTAAAGTCGCATAAATCTGTTCATCGATTTAACCACAAATGACTTTCCAAAACATATATTCGTTTAACACCATGGCTTATAACGAAGTGTGTCTGCATTAGCGGGGGAAAGATATTTGAAACCCACAGTGATGAATCACATGTGAAGAAACTACTACCCACATGCACCCTGGCCGAGATTAAAATCTAGAGTCACCGAAATCTAGTCTATAAATGGTATGGTATTTTTAAATAAACTTAACAAATGTTAAAATCGAGGGAATATATTTGCTATGAAATATTGGACTTAAATCGAATCAAATTAATTACACTGAACATTTTCGAGAAAAAATCGAAGATTTCGAGTACTAACATTTTTAAAGTTTTGTAAAAATCTTTGAGTTGAGTTCGAACAAAAATAAAACTTGACTCAAACTTTAATTTTTGAATACTGGCACAGCCCTACTATGTTTACTAACATTCTGGAACCGTAGTTTAATTTTAACTGTAAAAACTAAGGTGAAAATGTGATTAACGTTAATTTGAAATAACTAAACCACCGTTCATCTGGACAAGATGAAATATTCGCCCCATGACACTCGGCTGGGATTGAATCCCACTCCCACTGATTATAATCTGGTAGGCCTATATTACTGTAACGTGGTAGTTGACTGTATATTTATTTTATAAACAAAAATATATGTATTCAAAGAATATGATATAAATGTTTGACGCCGTATTTGATAATATATGTGCTGTCAGGTTTTCAAAGTTTCTATAATATAATATGTGACCACAAAATTGACTTGCTGGTTTAATTATCTTTGGTAATGCCACTGTGAGTGTGATTGTCGCTCAAAATGTAAAGTAAACCTGTGAAACTACCGTGGGTTCGTCCATGGGTTATTAGAGTACTCTAGAGGAATCAATATCTTCTCGATAAAAAAAATAACTTTAAATTGAACATATAAAATTGAAATTAAAATAATTATCAATAGATCATTGAATATTTTTAACATTTTGCTACCAAAGAGAAAACACACTGTAAGAAACACTATAAATTGGGAGCAAGTGAAAAAATAACATTCTCTTCATACTTTACAGACACACCTAGCCACTCTTTTTGATTAAAAACTCTAGCACGTGTTCAATAACCTGTTTTATTTAAAAAAATGTAAAATATTTTATTTTATAGAAGATCTTAAATAGATCGCCAAAGCTACATCACATTTTTAAGGCAAAATAACTTGTATAAAATAAATATGACTGTGTAAACCGCTCTCACACTAGTCCCGTGAGTACTCTAAGGTCGTCTTCTTTACGAACGCCGCTCCTACTAAAATGACGAGAATTCCGAGGACAGGAGCCGGAGCTCTCTCTTGGCACGGTTGAGCGAGACGGGCTTTATTTTTACAACCTGTACACTCGTGGACATATTAGTTTCCCGCCGCGACGCAACGCACTGGTGCAAACCTATCATAACTCTGTCAATATTGCGGACATTTCAAAGTCAAGAGGGCCGTTTTCCCAAGGCAGCGAAAGGTTACTTTACGACAGGATCTTCCCTCTGAAACATCTAAAACTGGGAATTAGTTGATAGCTCGGACGGTTAGTAAAACGCGGTGCAAAAAAAATAATCCAAAATTAATATTTTTAATGTGTGCACTCTTACTACCCTTTCAAGCTGTCCACATATTTACACCAATGAGGGGGGTATGAATAAGTTAGAATGTAGATTAAATACACCCGCATTTTCGTGGAGGAAGAATGAGAAACCAATTTTTGGAGAAACCACCTTTATAGTACACCCGACCAAGAATCGAACTTCAACCTCCCCGCCACTGGCAGTCCAGTCTATTTAAAGACAGACACGTCAGATAAGGCGTGTCAATCTATATTTATCATAAGGACCACATTAAACGATGAGAATACTAATGGGGCCACATTAAAATTAAATAGTACGGAACTCCGCATGGACTTTCCCAAGCAATTGTTTGAACGGGAAAATATTTACCTACTAAAAAAATCGTAATATATGTCAAATTAAATAATAATATACACTAGCAAACCCGAGCTATTTTTGACATTGTATCAAGGGCTGCACATCTTATGGTTATCGAATTGCTATTAAATTCCCCATTTATAAATTTAGACTAATAAAATAGGTAAATATTCACTATTGAGTCTAAAATGATATAGATAGGATCATTGATATACAAATATTTCACTTAAGAGGTTAAAGGAAAAAAGAACATCAACTTTTTGAGAGATTTACTTATTTGCTTACTCTATGGATTTGGAGAATTATTACGTTAAGACTTTAGTATATCTGTACAACTAAAGTTCACGAAATTGTACTAGTAGATTTGTCAATATTTCAGAAACTATTGTTTTTATAAAGATAAATTTCAATTAAAATTGTTTTATTTTTAATATTACTACAATTTTGCAATGAAAAGTTATTTATTATTTCAAATAGCTGCGGAGATACATAAATTTCAGCTTCTGTAAGGTACCCTAAAAGTCATTTTTATGGGAAAACGAGAGCTGCCATTTGGTTTGTAGAGTGCAACAATGCATAGATACTAAATTTAATAAAATTCGTTAAAGTAGATTTTGAGAAAAATCTATTTTATCTCTTTTTGCCCTTTAGTACCCTTCCCCTATTTTTAGGGTTAGATATCTAGTTCCAAAAATCCCTTGGGGGAACCTTAATGAAAACCCACAGATACCGATTTTTAGCTTGAACGGTAAAATGGTTTCGTCTCTAGTACAAGATGACAAATAGACAGACAGACGGCATCGCGAAAACCACTTTCTGTTTCAAGGACCATGAAACTTAGACATTTATCAAAATATCGAGTTCAATCACAATATTTCTCTCTTCGAGGGGTCGGGAGAAATAAAAAAATGTGTCAATCTTTTAAGTAAACATAATTTAAACTTAGTATTCTATTATTACAAAAAAAAAAAGAGTAGGCGCATTATATAAAACAATAAGACTAAACTTATATTATTTATCAAAACATTAAAAATATTTTATTTTATAGTAATGGTGTTAATGTCGGAATTTAAATCTTATGGCAAAGTAGTTTTTATAATTGCTGACAAATGTGTCTGTGACCGAGGTCTCTAGGGTGTTTGATTTCATTTTATCTGAGAAAACATCTGTATACGTATGTGCTGCCAAAAAATAACTTATATTTGGTACATAAATTAAACAATTTTTTAATAAATTGATCCACGTTGAAAAAAAATAGTACAGATTTGGTATGCCTACGCCATTTTCACATTCCAGGATCCTCCAAATTATATCCAATTCCCAAATATCCTATTTCAAAATATTGTATTTCCTTGAAGATTACAAAACGAATAACAGGTAAATGTATGATGGTTCGTCTTAAAGCCCACAGGCCTTACAAAATCATGGTCAGGGCCGCATGTGACCCGCGAGCCACGGGTTTGACAGACCTGCGTTAGACCATCCGACCACCGATGCGAGTGAAATAAGATTATTTATATGAATTATAATAGGAGTCCTCACTACAAGCTAATGCTGATGCATTGATATAAAACTATCCTCCCTATGATCTAGCCCTTAAATAAATCTGTTAATAGCTTTTAGTGTTAAGCTTACCAATTAATAGAATATATATTAAAACCACAATGTTGTAAGAAAAACAAGTGCATACAGATAAATATAAGACCCCGCCTGATTTCTTGACTAAAAAGTCAAATTCCCTAATCGTGTAAACAGATTTTGTGACCTTTTTAAAAATAAATATTTTATTTTATTTTACTTAACCCTATTTTAGTTGTATTTACAAACTTATAATGAAAACAAATTGTACGGTACGCCACATAAACTTTGTCGCTTCTTTATCTAAGACTGGAGATATTTACTTAAAACTCATAATGTAAAGTTAAATTAAATAACATACATTGTTACAGATACTTAATAGAGAATAAAACATTATATTTGACCAAAGAACATAAATGAAATAATATATATTCTTACAGAAACATGTTGAGAAAAATGTAACATATCTGTTCACCAAAGAGAATAACAATCAACTATCCATTTCTCAAACCTCCATTTAAAAATTCAATATTTATTTATTTTTTACGATCACAATGCTTCCTTTCTCTGAGGGGTCGATAGAAAGTAAAAGGGGTTACACAAAACCAAAATATATCACCAAAATTATTTATTAAAAACAAATTAAAGCAAATGCACTCTTTAATAATTATGAATGAAAAATGTATATTTTGTTGCAAAAAGGTTTAGGCCCTTGGCCCTGTCGAGTGCAAGTCTAAAACCTATTTTGTGGGATGGTGGGTGGGAGGGTGAAAGGAGTGGCGTGGCTTCACAACCGACCAAAGTATCCTTCCGCGCAACAAGAACAACAGGATCACGGAAAATGTAGATGGCGCTAGCTACCGGACAGGTCTTGCGGAAAAATCGTACATTTAGAAATATCAATTTTCTTGAGAACGAGAGATATTTTTATAGTAATATTTTCTACACCTCTTCTAACATGATGTATCAATATTTATTAGGTGTTACATTTTATTATTTTTTTGTTATGTAGCCGGCAGTTTTATATTTAAAAATGTCAAAATCATTGATATTTGATCACTGTTAAAATTATAGAGGAGGCGTGTATATAAAAAGTATAACTTAATCAACATGCTTCTATTTTTGAACAAATGGTTTCCGAAAAGAAAATTGCAAAACAATAAATATTCTTAAAGATAACCATTTGTTCCCATGGATCTGTATTTCCACACCAACTGAAAAGGGCCAATCACCTTAATAAAATGAAAATTATTTAAAACCAATCTAGATAGCGCTTTTAGCCACAAACGGAAACCGGTCGCATCTTCTTTATCTATCTCAACCGCAAATGCTCTGAGAAATTTTCACTAGTATGACGTACATGGTAATATACTCTGAATGAACTTTCTAAAAGGCCTCTCACCATATATTCCTTTAAACAAAGATGTTAGAGCCATTTATGCATTTTTTTTAATAATCAAACATTAGTATTCGCTAAATTACCCTAAAATGAATGTATATCCCACCAAAAACACATGCAGGGCTATTTGTCATGTCAAACACTCATTTAAAACAAAATCATTAAAGTGTTTTTTAATGTGAATTTTCCAAAAATCAGTTATCAGTAAACTACCTTCAATTATAGGGTTAAAATAAAAATCAAGAAAAATCCCTAAGGTATGATCATATAACATCTAAATATCAGGTTTTAACAAAATCCATAAACACATTTCTGCTATAGTCTCTGTAAGTGTAAGATCTACTTTTTTGGGTTTGTGGTCGCACAAAACATCGAGGTTCGTCATAATCCCGAGGATACCCGCTTCAGGGGCCAAATGGTCTAGGCGTCAGCTTAGTGTTATACTGGCTGGCTTATGACGGGGAGATTCGGTTTAAAATCCCAGTTGGGTTTACTCAGGACGTTTTTTCTTGAATGGTTTCCCACTCTCCTTCCACGCAAATGTGGGTATATTACCTTTAAAATGCTTCCTGGCTCATCCCTACTCCATTAGAGTAATTATCATACGTGGGTATAACATGAACAGATAGTAAGACGCGGTGTGAAAAAAAAATTGTGGTTACAAAATTTTCTATTTTTTTTTTTTAAGAGAAGGATCTCAAAATCAAAACCCAGCCTCTCAAATCGTAGTCAGCAATGGTACTGCCCGATATCCTTTCCAGTATCTATACAAACCACTTTTCCTTCCCTCTCTCCTTGGGAACATGTAAGATTAAGATATATTCACGTAGTGACCTCAGTAGACGAATCAATACCTGGTGATGCCGCCTCTTGTGAGCTTCTGTTACAACTTTTTTACTTCTCTTGGTAACGGCTTATCACGTTCCGCGTCTAGATCCTTCTTTTATGGGCGAACATAGGTTTCATGATAAGCCGGTAACGACAGGCGCGCGTCTTGAATTTTTTGGTAAAGTAGACACACCTAGTCTTCTCCCCAAAATTGATCCCAACGTGAATTTGAAATATATTCCTGTCAAAGATCTCGTTTGTTTAAGGGCGTGTTACATGCTAGAACACTCAAACGCTTAGACGTTTAGAAATATTGTATTATTAAGAAGTTGTTTGATATTTTTAAATATCGTTTTCATTTAAATGTAGGTGAAAATAATCGTCAGGTTTCTGACAAGTTAAAAAGTTTTAATTTTGAGTCTAAAGTAAAAAAAACGAGAATCAACGACGATTTACACGAAAATTTATACTTCTTCGATCAAAGAAAAAGGATTATAAACCTAGATCTAATAAAGTCTTGTTTTGATAGGGTGAAACCAGAATATTTTAAGATAACGTGGGATTGATTTATAGGGTTTTATTTAAGTTATCAAAAAAAATTAAACCCTTTAAACTTAAAATCTAAACTTTTTAAATAGTTAGAACTTTCACCTACATTTTGACGAGAACGATGTTAAATAAATGGTACGATGCACCACACTGACTTTCTCCCGCTTTGATCTGAAAATAGACATTTACTAAAAACTCGTAAGATTTGTGAAAGGAACTAATATATATACATTGCTGTATAAATATTACACCAAAGATCATAAATGAAATAATATATACGCTTAATTACTCTATGGCATTAGGAACTAAGGGCACTTTTAGAGTAAAATTGAGAAAGGAGAAACATATTTGTCCACCAAAGAGCATAAGAATCAGATTCATTTTCAAAGACCTGAATTAAAAAGTATATGTATATATTTTATTCTGAAAATTTAAAAATGCCATCTGGACACGGGAATCGAACCCGGAACCTTTGGATTAATACGCCAATGCTAAGCCAAAGATCCCGGGGTTGATTCCCATGTCCAGATATCATTTTTTAATTCTCAGCATATAATATCAAAATGGAGTAATCCTCACTAAAACCATAAATAATAGCTTTGGCTATTTATTTAAATTAAGAGATGTTTATCTTTAATAGTACCACAACTTTACGATGTTAAGTTATTTCGTATCTTAAATAGGTTTCGGAGAAATAAAATTGGAAAAATTATCCCATATAAACTACACTCTAATTCATTTTCACGAGAAAATGAGAGTTGTAATTTTGTTTATAATTAATAAACAGTGTCTAAATATAAAATTTATCAAAATCGTTCAAGCAAATTACGAGAAAGTCGATTTTTTTTTTCGATTTTTCTCTTTAGTAAACTATCCTTAATTTTAGGGTTGGATATCTAATTCCAAAAAATACAGGGGGACCTTACGGAAATCCTAGATACCAAGTTTTTAGCCAAATAGGTAAAATATTTTCGGCTCTAGTCTACAGACAGACAGACAGACAGATGGTATTGCGAAAACCACTATTTTGGTTTCAGGAGGTCATGAAACGTCAACATTTATCAAAATCTTGAATTTTTTTTTTTTTACGATCCCAATACTAGTCTCTCTGAGGTGTCGAGAGAAAGTAAAAATCTCAATCTGTTTCATAAATAATCCGGTATTTCTAAAGGTCTGCAACGCTTCTCAGTGCTCTACCACACAGCACCCTTAAGTGGGGTTGGTTGGGAAGGGAGAAGGAACAGGGATCACAAGTTAAGGTCCATATGTTTAGACTCTTTACAACAACAATTTTATTATTATGGCTCTAGTAGATAAGTTTAATTTAATTTTATACATAGACCTATAGTAAGGTCAACATTTCTTGGATATTTGTCATTATCATCGCGGAATGTAGGACATAACTTTTTCATTTATAAAATAAAATCAAAATACGGCCAAAAATACTATCTTCGATTCACGTTCCTTTCCAACTTAACTTCAGGCGAGGGGGGGGGGAGAGGAAATGTAGGGAGCGCGAGTTAAGGTCAGTGTATTTTTCTGTTTTATGTCAAAACAATTTTTGCCTAAAATAAAAATAAAATATTTCTTGACTCGAAACATAAGAGTATAATTTTATTCAGATGATGAACTCAACAGTTCTTTAATATTTGTCAAGGGTGTCCTTGAATGTAATGACAACTTTTTCTCTTCATTTAATAAGTCCCTTGCATAATGTTGCTATGCTCATGACAGATATCAAACAAATGTTGATGTAACCATGTGAGGAAAATTAAACTCTATCTTTCTACTGGAGAAATATTTTACTTTGGTCAAAAAAATGTTTTACTACAAAAACTGCAAAAACAAAGAAAAAACTGCCCTTTTCTGGCGTTCCTGACACACACACACACACACACATTAAGAGAACTTGCGTGAAGTAATTTTCAAAAATAGGGATGTTTAGAGCTTAGCCACTAATAAGCGCTGGGGACGTTCAATAAATTTCATTAATAGTTTAATACTAGTGCAGTTACTCAAGTATTCGCCTCCTCCTCCTATTATCATATTTAATTCAAGCCAGTGATTGCTAGTACCAACACAAGACAAATAACTAAATATAACAAACACTTACAATTTCATGGCAAGGTAGTTTTATTTTAATATCTTTTACGCTATTTTTAAATAACTAGCATCAGTAAAGAATAATTTCTCAAACCATATAATAATCGTTCAGTGATATAGCCCAAATCCAAATCAATGATAATGAGTATGAATATTAAGACGTCAGTCTTGTCTAATCTGGTTTGCCGATGCTGGATAAGTCTGGTTTATAATCCAGGCTGGGTGTAATAAGTGTGTGTGTGTGTGTGTGTGTGTTCGAATAGATAGATTTCTAATCATCCTTCTCACAAATTCGGTTACATTCCTAATAAATTAAACCTTCTTCATTCTTGTCACATTTGTGTGATTAAATGCGTAAAAGTTGACCTCGATGGTCTTGGGGTAAAGTTCTCGCCTCAGGATCCGATGGTTGTGGGGTCGAACCCAGCCGGGGTCGATGTGTTTTTCTAGAGCGATAAAAATCCTTAGCACAACTTCCTACAGGAGTCGGTCCTATGTCGATTGTGGTCTGTAAAAGAACCCTGGGAGGTATGTGAAAAGGCCTTTCTTGGAAAAGTTGATAAGCCCTTTCGTTCTCGCTTATAGAAATTATTGTGTGCTGGTATATATAATCAGTCGGTTCAGAATGTCCACGTTAAATAACTCAAATAAATAATAAAATAAAAAAAGGGGGAAGCCCATTCGGGATGTTAAACACTGAATAGTAAACATATAATAAGCCCCTTATATAAGGCACAAGGGTTTTTAATGAATTATTATTATTAGCACCGCGTCTTACTACCCGTTCAGGTTATACGCACTTACGCTAATGTGTAATGGTACGGTGATTGTGAGATTAAATGGAGGACCTACAGTTTAACGTGGAATCCGAATGTGAAGGAAGGGTTTGGTAATCAGATAAATCTTTGCCGGGACCGAGGATTGAACCCCAGCCACCAGCATAGAAGTCTGACACCTTAACCCCTAGACCACCAGGTTACCTTTTAATTAATTAATTTAAAGCTTCGTCATAAGGAAGATATTTTATAAAAAGTTGACCAGCATTTTGATGGAAAAATGAGGGTGGAGGGATCACACTTATATATATATCACACGGTGACCTGGTGGTCTAGGGGTAAGGTGTTGGACTTCTGGGCTGGCGGTGCGGGGTTCAATCCTCGGTCCCGGCACAGATTTGTCTGATCGCCAAACCCTTCCTTCACCTCTGACAAGACGTGTATTAATCACAACTTGTGAATGTGTGGAATGCCAGGCCTCCACCGTGGTTCGGATTCCACGTTAAACTGTGGGTCCTCCATTTAATCTCACAATCACCCTACCATTACACATTAGCGTGAGTGCGTATAACCCGAACGGGTAGTAAGACGCGGTGATAATAATAATAATAATAATAATATATATCACATATGGGAGGACTGTCATGTGCACTTGGCTAAGATTCAAAACCTAGACCTCCCCTTGAATCGTGATCAAGAGTGAGTCAAAGTCTAAAGTCTTAGACCCCGCAGCCACCAGTACGTATATAGCACTCCCCCTATCAAGAACCAGCAATTCTTGAACATGCGCCACTATGTATTTCTTTACAGTGTGTTATCCTGCATGTGCGGTCTATTTTATTTTTGTGCCGTGTTCGTATAAAACAAAGAGGACTTCTTCCTTGTTGTTACAGGAAAAAAAAAGTCTATTTTCACATCGGTGAGAAACCGAAGTTACCAAATATTTGGTTCTAAAACGTACGTTGTATTTTGTTGTCACGCCACGCGTTACTAACATTTGGGGCTACTCGTATACTTATTTAATTACAGTATTTTGGTAGGGTTGAGGAGGTGGAATCAAGAATAAATGTGGCCATATTTGCGTAGCGAGAGAACTATAAGTAATCTATAAAAAAACCCACCAGGCTGGAGTTTGAAACCTTAACCTCCTCATCACCAGAATAAACGTATAAGGTGAGCTTGACGTTTAGTCTGCATTAGCAATGATTCAAGAGTTTGAATTTTAAACATTAAAAAACGATATTTTAAAATAAATATAAATTATATTATTTGTATTGAAAAAATTCAACTGGGCATGGAAACCAAACCCTGGACCTTAGTTCTACAAATGAATTGGTATACTAAGCCAAAGGTCCCGGGTTCGATTCCTTGGTACACGTATCATTTTTCAATTTAAAAAATATGAAATTTAGAGGCGTTTATACCCGTAACTAACAATTTAATAGTTTGCTATTTAATCCAGAAAAGTATAGGTTGGTTTATTTTGTATATTTAGCGTATAATATATAATATATGTATTTTTATATGTAGATATATATTAATTAGTACCGCGTCTTACTACCCGTTGGGACTATACGCTTATGTTCTTATAATTACGCTGATGATTTTAGCTTTTTGAACCATTAAATATTGATATTATTCATATGGCTAATGAGCAGGTTTAGCTATATATTTTGTTCCAACAGTATATAGGTTATGTTTTATAAATGTTGAGAGTGTAATTAATTATATAAATAAATGCAAGAAACTACAATTAGTGAAATAGTTACATTAAACACTGTATTGACGTAGCTTTACTAGTTATAGCTTTACTAGTTATAGTTTTGAAATAGCACTACTAACTACTATCTTGAAGTAGTCCTGCTAGTTTCTCTTTTGAAGTAGCTCGGCTGGTTACATTCATGAAGTAGCTCTACTAATTACTGTTTTGAAGTAGCTCACTTAGTATATTTCTTGAAGTTCCTCCACTAGTTAATTTCTTGAAGTAATTCTACTAGCTACTATACTTAATTAGTTCTACTATTTTCTGTAAAATAGTTCTACAAGTTACTGTCCTGAAGTAGTTTAGGTAATTACTGTCTTGAAATAGTTCTACTAGCTACTGTCCTGAAGTAGTTGTACTGTCTTGAACTAGTTCCACTACACTAGTTATTGTCTTGAAGTAGTTCTACTAACCTCTGTCTTGAAGAAGTTTTACTAGTTAATGTATTTAAGTAGTTCATTTAATTTCTGACTAGTCTTCTCGACATGGTAAAGGTTACTCAACTCTCTATTTAAGCGATATTGATTCGCGAGACACCGGATGCTTCCTTCACGTGGTTTCTCCTAACAACAACACATTGACACTTTCACTGAAGACTACACAGTCATAATACGATGGTTCGAATAAGTTGACTTTTATTTATTTTTAGCACCATGTCCTACTACCTGTTTGGATTATACTCTTATGTATTAATTACGCTAATGGTTTTAGGGATTAGTAAGATTATATTTAGTTGTAAGTTTACCCACATTTGCGTGTGGGGAGACTGAAAACCCATTTTGGAAAAACCAACTTCAGTACAGCTGACCGAGATTTGAACCTCAAATTCTCCATCAACAGCAGTTTAGTCTCCTGTGAGAGTAGCGCGTTAGACCACGCGGCCACTGAAATGGGTAGTTGACATGTTGTTAAATAATATGTTGTAGTAGATACATTAGTATATTCATACTCAAGTAATTTCTTACCCTTTATCTTAACCTCTGATCCTTTGTTTTAACTTCTCGGCCACTTTATCTCAACCCTCTGACACTTATCTCAACCTCCGACCTCTTTATTTCAAACTACAACCTCATTATCTCAAACTCTTATTTCAACTTCCGAACACTTTATCTCGACTTCCTACTTCGTATCTCAACCTCCTACCACTTATCTCAACCTCCGACCTCTTTAACTCAACCTCCGACCTCTTTATCTCAACCTCCGACCTTTTTATCTCAACTTTCAACCACTCTATGATTATTTTTGACCATTCATAGCATCCTATTACCCACCAGGGATGTATACATTTTAATTGCTTTTATGTGGCAGAGATAATTATGGTATAACACAAAGGAAACTTACCCGCATTCTAGTGGAGAGAGTGTGGTAATGTTTTTAGTAAAAAAAAATCTTCCGTCATCCACAAACCAGACTACACTGGATATCATCGCTAAGGTAACTGCATGATTACTATTGGGAAACAACGTTGTCATTCTCTCGTTTTTGTGTGGTCGATCTGCCCTCAAATATAAGACAAGTTTCGCAACGCTGGTTAGTCGCGGTTGCCAATAGCTACTTCTTAGCCCAACACACCACCTTCAGACATAACTGAAAGCTAGGAGATTTTGCAACAGTTAACTGAGAGAGAGAGCGAAGAGAAAGTTTTTCTCCGTAAGACCTGCAGTTACCTCAGCAATGATATTGGGTGTAGATGAGTTTGATATCTAGTCCACTGACTCACCGATGCGGGTACATGTAGACTAACATAATTTTAAAACAGACCCAGACAGGAACCCGATCATTGACTGTGTATTTATCACTGTGTAACTGGTTGCTCCATTCTCACCAAAAACCAATTTTTCGATGTGCATTGAATCCGAGTCCTTTAACTTAGTATACCAACGCATTATTTTCTGAAATAAAATGTCGGAATGACTATAAAATATTTTAATATAAATTAAAAATATAGATAAAATTAATATAGAATACTTAGATTATAAAAAATCGTAAAGGGGAAAAGTATATGAAATTTCTCTAGACTACTAGTCTAGAAAAAACAATTATTTTATTGCGAAAATAATTAAAGTTATGATAATTTGTTTATAAAACTAAATTATATGGCGTAACGCTTGCAAAAGACTGGTTGACCCATGATGGGAAAATCTACGTTCGAATCTTGGCTGGCTGCACCGTGAAATGTTTTTAACATTCTATCAACATGGTTTTCCCATTCCTTATTAATATAAATGTGGGTGAATTTCTTCTAAACTATTCTTTTAATCCTACACCTTACATTTATTAAGGTCGTTCATAACCTTGGTGTTGATTGAAATATGCACAGCTAAAAAAGAATATGTATTCTTGAATTAAAAATTAAGAGTATTAGTGAAAATATTGTCAATGTAATTACAAATCTCCGTCCATAGATAAACCACTAATTGATATTTATTTATCTTCGACCTAATTAATTATCTTTATCTGAAAGCATACAAAACAAGTACAGTATTGTGGCTTAGTCAAGTTTATTTCTGTTAGATGATTTTTTTTTAATATCTTAGTGTGGTCTTATCTTTGGCGGTTTCCTATATTATTTTGTTAATTAAAAGTCAAACTCAACTTTTTATTGATGAAGGATAAAAATATATGCCTTTATATTTTAAATGTATTTGTGAATATTTGTTCAACCCTCACCGGTGGCAAGTCTAGTTTGGTTTCCTTATGACTGAAAGGTTAAGTTTTTTCTTCTTTTTGGATGTATTGAGATTTTTTCTCTTGGCTTCCTAGTTTTCCTCCATGAAAATATTGGTACATTTTCTATAATGTCTACCTTTCTCATCGCTACCATTCACTGTAAATATTTGGATAGCCAGGAAGGAAATACAAATTTTTGCTTGGAAATTTAACTTTTTTTTTCTACATAACGTCTTACTACCCATCCGAGCTATCCACATATTGATAATAAAGAGATATAAACTAGAAAGCTATTATTTATATGAAATGTAACAGTAGTCGCGTAGCATGATAGCAGAAAATTATTTAGAGAATTTCACCTCAGTACACTCGGTGGGAATTCATTTCTTCTCAGTCGCCAGCAAAACCAAGCTAGAGTACACATTTTTTTCCGACGTGGCCACCGATATTAGTTTCAATTAATTTGATTTCAGTTAATTAACTTGTTCGTGGTGTCTAAAGAAAAAAAATATATTCCATCGTCTTAAATTAGTTTTTACGTTTGGGTAGACCCTCCCACTACTGTAGAATTTTGTCGCTATCCGAAAGCGTGCAGCTGGAATACTTTGGAAATATGACGCCAAAGGCACCTTGACACATTTCAACTTTCCTCTCCCCGCACCCCCTCCCCTCCCCCAATCCCCTTTGTGTATGTTATCAATCTAGAACATGTGTGGACAATTCAGGCTCTACTCAGGTCATTGCTACTTCTATAGTCTAATTTTCATAGAAAAGGGCTTTTAGAAAATACAACCATAGCATTTGGCTGACAACATTTATAATGTAATTATTGTTATTTTAGAGGTATTGATAATATAATCAAAAGTGATAGCTGCAGATCATATTACTTCACGTATGAATACGTGAAAGTAGATCTAGCAACTTTTATGTCAGTTAAGGCTCATTCTTTGAAAAGTGCATTGTACGAACAATGCGTGTGTACGCAACATGGAATGACACATGGTAGTAGTTTGTTATTCCCCATTAATTAAATACAAACCAGAAAATCAACTAGTACCATGTGAGCGATCAACAAAAAACAAGCAAAATAAGTATCATGAAAATGTGTGCGCAATTTTGTATTAGCGAGGCTCATAATTTTCTTTGATATTTAAGTAAACACGTGAGTAGAAGATATTTATTTCCTCTCATCAAATAGAACAGTTAGTTTCTTGTATTTTAAACTAAAGTAAAGCCAGTTTTCTTAAAAATTAACTAATATTTAATATAGAATACAAATAATAAACTTGTTGCTTTCACAATGTTGTGCCACATCAAATAGTCAAAAGGTATTATACTAATATACACAGTTAATATGAAATATAACAGAATACTAAGCATGCACCTGCTAAATATAAGTATAAAGTTAGAGTATCAATAAAAATTAATTAGTAACTGTTATAAAAACAAAGATGAATACGACTGGGTGAATGCACGTCATTATTTTTATTATTATTGGTTTTTGTAGAAATATCAGTAGTAATAGTAATAGTAGGAGGTACTTCGATGGTTATTTCGTGATAGTTGCCGTGTGTATTAGAATATACAGAATTAAGTACGAAAACCTCTATAGTATGTTTGGGGCATTAGACTTGTACAATGTACAACGGAATTTCTCTTTCTCCTGAAGGAGCTGAATGTTGGAATGGAACAGAGAAGTGAGTGTAAGGAAATAATTGGATACATAAGTGAAAGTTGCGCTTTCCTTAAATACTTTATGAGGTAACTAGTTAAAATGAGGTCCCTCCCTCCTCCACCACAATAAATTTAAAACTCTATCCCCGTCTATATACTAAGTATGATTAAGGTGGGATTGTAGGGAACGTGAGAAAATTTAGGTATTTTGGCTGGTTTTATGGCAAAAAAAAAATATTTTTTTACAAACTATGTAAATAAAATATTACTCCGGTAGAAACATAAAGTTTAATTTTCTCCACATGGTGATATCAACAGTTGTTGAATATCTGTCATGAGCTTAGGAGGATTCGATGAGAAACTTTTTAAATAAAACTAAAAAGTTGTCTCTGATATTCCCGGGCACTCTTGACGGGTATTCAAGAACTGTGCTCGATTATTACGTGGGAAAAATTAAACTGAATAGTTCTTATGAAGCAATATTTGTTTGTTTGTTTGACCAAAAAAAAAAGTTTTGATAAAAATATAGCTTTCAAAACACTCAACTGTTCTCCCGTTCTCTACACTGCTGCCTTAATCCACGAGAAGATAGATAGATTGATTGATTGATTGATTGATTGATTTATATCTCCACAGAATATCTATCCCCTAAGTCTGTTGTTCCTAGCACTACGTTTTAAGTTTTAACTTTCTTAAGGATTGTTGCCATGGACGGTTACGGAGAGACAATTACAGGAAGCACTTCACCTCTGACTAGATATCTTGTTTATGTGAGGAATGCCAGGTCTCCACCGTGGTTCGGATTCCACGTTAAGCTGTAGGTCCTTCATTTCATCTCACAATCACCCTACCATTGCACATTAGCGTAAGTGCGTAAAACCCGAACGGGTAATAAGACGCGGTGCTAATAATAATAATAATAATAATAATAATAATAATACAGGAAGCAGGCCTGGATCTTAGGGCCCCTACACGATCAGTAAGTATGTGATCCAAATTTTTTGATCACATCAGTATCAGTCTTGCAAGTGGTGGGAGAGACTGACAGTAAAACTGACAGTGTGTTCGAGCTTGACAGTATTTCCTTCAGTCTCAGTAGCACACATAGACTGCACACGCCTTTTTCTTATCATCCGTGTTGTCGCACGTTGCATGCAGGAGCTGAGACTTACAAAAATAATGATACAAAGACTGCCCGTGTATGGTCTCGTTGTAAATACTGATGCATACTGTCAATCAGACTGTCATTCTTAGGACTGACAGTCTGACTGTCAGTATATACCAGTATTTACAACGAGACCGTACACTGTCAATATTAATTATTACTTTATTAATACTGACACTCTGACTGATCGTGTAGTGGCCCACTTAGTGAGGATGACAGAAAGCCTCCACAAACTGTTGCAATAAAAAACAATATTTATCTTGTGGCTCCACAGAGTGCACTGAGAATGTTCTTTTTTTAAATATGGTTTACTATGTTATTTTTTATTTATTCATGATAAAATATTAACTATATACTAATGGCTAATTTATGCTATGGATAAATAAAATTTATTTTAATGATATTTTCGCATTTAAATAATATCTTTAACGTAGATCTTTTAACGGTTAATTTTGTAAATAAAAAAAATCATTATGTTGAGACGTTGATAAGAAAATTATTTGTTTAATGTTGGGACCTCCAATATTTTTACAGCCTCTGGATCTTCATAGCCCTAAACCCAGCCCTGACAGGAAGACCTCGATGTGAATCGAAATGAAAGCATTAATGTTAATAAAGGAACCTGTCACCATTATGTGAACGTATCGTGTTTTTAGATATCTAAATTTAAGATCAAATCCTAGATACCTCTATCTATAAAAGCTACTATTATTTTAAATAAAAACACCAAAACAAAAAAGATAAATTTAAAAAAATGTTGACTGTGTTTATCAAATTTGCTGAAATTATATTTCTGTAAGTATGATTGGACATGGTAATAAATTTTCTATCATTATTATTAGCACCGCGTCTTACTACCCGTTCGGGTTATACGCACTTACGCTAATTGTGTAATGGTAGGGTGATTATGAGATAAAATGGAGGACCTACAGTTTAACGTGGAATCCGAACCACGGTGGAGGCCTGGCATTCCCTACATTCACAAGTTGTGATTAATAAACGTATTGTCAGAGGTGAAGGGAGGGTTTGGTAATCAGATAAATCTGTGCCGGGACCGAGGATTGAACCCCGGACCCCAACACAGAAGTCCGACATCTTACCTCTAGACCACCAGGTCACCTACGGGGTCATTTTCTATCGGTTGACATGATATCACGTGGTTGATTCCGGTAGTCTTGGAGTAAAGTGCTCGCTTTAGGATCCGATGTTCGGAGTAAAGGGTTGGCGGATTTTTCTTGAGAAATAAAAATACGTTGCACAACTTCCTTCGGAGGGGAAGTACAACCGTCGGTAACATTTCGATTGTGGCATGTAAAAGAAACCTGTAGGGTATGTGAAAGTACCTGTCTTGACAAAATTGGTAGGCCCTTTTGTTCTCGCTCATAGAAATTCTCGTCTACTGATATAAGTCGGTTCAAAAAGTGCACGTCAAGTACTCCAATTAAAAAAAACTATATCATGTGATCAAAGACGTGGATGTTTATCGCAATCTAGGATTGTCCTAGTTGAAACACACGGGTTGTTTGGACCGGCTGGTCACAGGACGTTTGGCGTGGTGGTGAAAACACCTGTTAATTCTATTATTATTATTATTATTATTATTATTATTAGCATCGCGTCTTACTACCCGTTCGGGTTATACGCACTTACACTAATGTGTAATGGTAGGGTGATTGTGAGATTAAATGGAGGACCTACAGTTTAACGTGGAATCCGAACCACGGTGGAGGCCTGGCATTCCCCACATTCACAAGATGTCTTGTCAGAGGTGAAGGAAGTGTTTGGTAATCAGATAATTCTGTGCCGGGACCGAGAATTGAACCCCGGACCCCAGCACAGAATTCCGACACCTTACCACTAGACCACCAGGTCACCTGTTAATTCTACTTCGTGTGTTTGTTTACTTATGACTAACGTTTCTATAGGTGGTGTCTGTTCAATCGCCTGATAGTTAGGTTAGATTAGATTTACTAGATCAGGCTTCGAATACCAGTCGGGTGTATTAAAGGTGGTTTTTCTTCAATGGTTTTCCACTCTCCTTCCATTCAAATGCCAGTAAAACACTCCTCCAAGGGAGACGTGTGGATCTTTGTGCCTCAAGGTTTCTCGACCGCAAAGAAAGTTTGACAGACTCCAATAATTTAGATCGGCGTGACTAATTGTGTAATTAAAAAGTTTTCTAACACAACTCTGATGGTCTTATAGTTATATATAGAAAGGAACATTCTGTACAACTTCATAACGATAATAATAGTAAATCAAAGGAAGTAGATAGCGTGGCAGGCAAGTTTTCAATGCCGCAATGCCGTTGTCATGGCAACGCTGACGTAGCTCTGCCCGCGACCCAATCACAACGCCTCGCGTCGGACACACACTCTACCGAGCGTTATCGGAATGTCAGGGGGAATGGGAGAGGAAAGGGGTGAGATGATAAAAGAGTAAAGGGTGTGATAATTCAACGTGTGATATGCTTGGCCTCACCGGTCACTTGTCGCACATTTTCCTCACAAGGACGACGATCCTATTAAGGTTCCTGTCGACATGTTGTTTTGTTCCACCTGTGTCTTGTTTTATAAGCTCGCTGTTGAAATAAACACGCCTCCGCTGTTTTCGTCTTAGTGACGTTTTGATGAGAAAGAGGGGGATGTATATGCGTGGGTGTGTTGTCGGGGAATTGATGCTCAGTTTTGATATTGATCGTGTGAAAGGATGTACGGTTTCGTGGTATTTATTTTCTTCCGTTGACTGACGGCTGGTGCACACGCACCGTTATTTTCCTTATGTCAAGTTATCAGCCCATGAGAGATGTGAGTATCTGACAGAGTTGATTTATTTTCTGGGTTGTATTTTATATTCTGATCGCCTTAAGGAAAGCCTTTCAAGAGTAGATATAAAATATGTAGAGTAGCCAGCTAATACTGAAAAAATGCTACTCTCTTTATCTTAAAGCTGTCAACATTAACACAATCTGTGAAAAAACTAATTATAGCTGCGTAGCACATGGTTTAGATATAAGTTCTCATGTGAGTGGCATTTATAAGTTATGTCGATTGCAGCTCTACTCAGTGACGGTGAAACAGGGGACTATAAGGGGGTATTGCCCCTCTTAGATTTTTGGAATAGGTGTGCCTTTCTTCAGATTTATTTCACTTACCTCTTATATTCTCTAATAAGAAGCTAAAAAGATAGCTGTTCATCAAAATAAATTTATAATACACATAATAGTTTGAGCTGATCGGGCCTGAGCCAATATCAAACTCTCGAAAACTCAAACCACATGGAATAAGGATTTACTTTTTTTTTTTACTTCCTCTCCTCTTTGTATTCAAAAATAAGAAAATGCCTAAGTCACCCGCTCTCCCTCTTGCGTATGTTGTTTGTGTCAACTTTGATGTAACTTAATTTGTTTACAGGAATAACCATTATTTCTTTTGAAATTTATAAATAGCTGTTAATTATTAACATAGAGGTTTAAATTAATGGTGTGAAATAATTCACAATAAACACTGTTGTAAAATAAATATAAATTACGGTATTGTATTAAACAGGTAAAATTTAAAAAAAGGCTATAAAATTATAAATATTTTAAATTTGAATTTACATTTATTGAAATAATAATTTTTTTTAAAAAAGTGTTATTCGTTAATACCTGAATTATTGTAGTTATAAAAAAACTCTTAAACTACTTTTAATCTGATGACCAAGATCCTTAAATCAACGTCTCAATGTGTCCAATTGAAGTATCTAGGGTCATTCTGCCATTTTTTGCCCTTCTCTCTCTGTATTACGTAAACATTGTTCTGACACCCTTTGGTTCTTGTAAGAAAAAATAAGCAAAACTTGAACCCCCTTCCCTTTCTAATGTGCTTACGTAATGCTCGAAAGTCCCCTAACCGGAAAAATGAGAATATTTGAATGATTTTAGTGCAACTACATAATGCAAAAATAATTCCATATATATAAACATATGTAAGCTACGTAGCATTAGAATTTTTTTTAAAGTGTTTAAAGTTCGAACTATCAAGGCTATATTATAAAAAATAATGCACTAATTTTTTTAATGAGTGGGTCAGAGATTAATATAACCTTTTCCAAAGTTCTTTATTTTGACCAATAGCTATCGGTCCGCTTGCGAAGTTTTCAATACCAACTGTAGAGAACTGTGTTGTATCTTTAAGACCTTAAACAATTAATTTTTTCGGTGTTTTATAAATTTATTATCTATTAAATATATTTACTGTATATATTTCCAAAAAATTTCGTCTTGAATGTTCTCCATTCACCACTTATGTATCCTAAAAATGGGTGTAAGTCGCGTAAACCCCGTATAGATAGAAAAATCTGTGGCACACACACATGTAAGAAATAATTATTTAGTTAGTTGTGATAGAAGGACAGACTGAGCTCCAATTACTTTAGTTTTTAATTAAAAAACTTTTAGAGGCATAGAGTTTTCTAAAATTTTCCTGATTGGACCCCTGCAAATATATTTTAGAGATATCCCATTTTCAAATATTTTTTCGATGGAAGATCACTTTGAATAGTTTCCAAAGGCATAAAAAATTTTTAATAGTTGCCCGGATAGGTTCACTCCTAATAATTTCTAAAGACATATAATTTGGACTAATTTTTTCTGATTTCAAATTTATTTTAGAGGCCTCCATTCAAATTTCAAAAAAGTTCTAGGTGAGGACCAAATAGCTTCTAGTGGCATGCCATTTTAAAATATTTTTGAGACGAAGACTTCTTCAAATAGTTACAAGGGGCTTCAAAAATTTCTAATTGAGGGATCCCGGGTGTGAAGCCCTCTGAATCTTCTTAAAGTTTAAAGTGTTTAGCTATTGCTCCACCCACGCACACGCACACGCACACGCACGCACGCACACACACACACACACACACCACAATTTAGTTATTTGACTAAATCCTTTGCAAAAGGTATCTTTTGGATTAGGCCCTGCCATATTTGCTGAAACAACAAAGAAGGAATGTAGAATTATTTTTTCTTTTAAAAGTATAGTAATAACACGATTTATTACGTTTAAGGATTTAAGGGAAGGAATACTATAATGTATTAAGTCTAAGTATTTAAGGATTAGTTAAATAAACACATATATAAAGAACAAATAAAATAAACATACGCCTTTACTTATAAGCCACTGTAATATTGTTTTTTAATTACTTACACCCGTTTCGGTGGCCGCGTGGTCTGACGCGCTACTCCCGTGTCGGACTAGACTGCCGATGACGGGAAGATCGAGGTTTAAATCTCGGTCGGGTATAGCCTACCAAGGATAGATTTTACAAAACGGGTTTCCACTCTCCCACCACGCAAATGCGGGTACACTTCCTGTAAATATAACATTCCTAATTCCTAAAATTCATTAGCGTAATTATTACCTAAGCGTATAAACCGAACGGGTAGTAAGACTTGGTACTAAATTTAATAAAAATATAAGGTGTTTAGGTATCGATGCCATATATCATAATAACTTTCTCACACCAAAATAATCATGGACAATAATTATGAATGGCACGGGCAGGCCGGCCCGACCGGTACTATTGACACCATGGTACCGGCCCCGGGACTCCCAGGGGCCTAGGCCCAAAATCCAGAGTGTGTATTTTTTTAGTATTAAAAAAAATTAATATGAAATACTTGAATGAATAGTAACAATAAAATTACCATCCATGCTAAGGATCAGTGCACGCTCAGCCCATCAGCAGTGGTTTCTTCCGGAGGAACAAACCGGCATTTGTCACAATTACATCATTGGTGGTCCAGTTTCGTTTCGAAGTATTCGGAAAAATCACAAAGTCTATTGGTTTTGTACTAAAATTAAATACGTCACGTGAAGAAATTCGAGTAATGAATCGAACTCAATTTAAATTTAAGTATTTTATCATGTGCTTAGCTTTTCACTACTCTTTTACGTATTAATTTGCACATCTTGCTCTTGTTTTGTTAAAGTGACAATATAAATATATATATATATATATATATATATATATATACAAACCTAAGTCAAGCAATGGTGGCATAGTGAGAGTTGGGGGAGGGGGCATTTTTTCCCCTTGGAAGGAATTTGTATCCCCTCCTTTTAATCGGAATAAACCGGCCCATATCCAGATTTATTTCACACCCTTAACATATTCTCGAATATAAAGCTGAAAAATGGATTTGTATGACATTCCAAATAACTTCAGACCTTCAATTTTTAAATATTAGCTGGGAGATACCCACTCTAAATAGCCTATGGATGCATTTAATTTTCCAAAATATTCCAGGCAAGCACCACTTTAATTAGCTTACAGGAACATTCATTTTTTTTAATCTAGAGAAGGACAAAATTTATTTTTCAAAACATTTTCGTGAGAAGACCACCATATAGCGTATAGAAAAGTATAATTTAAAAAAAAATCAGATGAGGGTTACCCTAAATATCTTCTGGGAGTATCCAATTTTCAAACATTTGCCAAGAGAAGGTACCCAGGCGCCCCTTTATTTTTTGGAGGAAAAACCCTCATAAAGCCTTTTTTAATAATTTGATAAGCTAATTTATCCCCCTAAAGAAATATGATTTCGCCGCCATTGAGGTCGAGTAAAACAATGGGTGGAGGGGGGGGGG
>CABEEJ010000419.1:186258-233880 GCA_901482245.1 Timema douglasi | reverse complement strand
TAGACGTTAAAAACGCGGCGCTTTTAACGTCTAGTGTAGAGTAATGAAATTACAGGAAGGCGTCAGCATCATGAGTGTGGCGCTTTCAGCGTCCGTATAGAATGGGCCTAAAAAAAATCACGAGGGAGAAACTCCTGCCCCCTGCCCCCTCCCTCATGTTATCAACTTGTAGTATCCTTGCCCAACATTGCCCTTGTACTATCCCCGGTCACATGGAAATTTTTCTAATTTTAAAACGCTTAGAGCTGGAAAATTCATTTTTCATTCCCTTACCCCACCCCACCCCCATCCTACTTCCCACAAAATATATTTCTTGTGATGCACCTGGATACACTGAGTCAAATTGGGCGAACTGGAATGGCAATTAAGATGTCTACGGTTCTGTAATGCTACCGTATTATTCGTAGCTTTACACCTTATAACTTATTTAGCTGTTGAAAATAGCAAACAAGTTTAGTGAGAATGGATCCCGGCACAGATGTATCTGATTGCCAAACCCTTCCTTCACCTCCGGCAAGACTTTTATTAGCCACAATTGTGAATGTGGGGAATGCCAGGCCTCCACAGTGATTCGGATTCTACGTTCAACTGTAGGTCCTCCATTTAATCTTACAATCGACCTAACATTACACATTAGTGTAAGTGCGTATAACCCGAACGGTTAGTAAGACGCGGTGCTAATAATAATAACAATAATAATAATAATAAAGACAAAAATCATTCATTTTATTTCGATTCACAAGCTTTAAAATGTAGACCGATGTATATATAGATAAATTGATTGAAACATCAGATACTAAAAGTTGGATATAATGATATATGTAGGTCAATGTTTTTGTAAATAAATCAATGTGTATTTTTTATATACATAATACGTTGTTCTTCCTAACTGATCTGGTTTTTCGACTGTCTCTCCATGAAAATGCAAGTACATTTCTTTTAAATGTCTAGTTTCTTCCTGCCTATTACATTAGCCTAATACTGAAGGTGTATAACCAGAACTGGTACTAAGAACTAGTGTAGATATATTTTTTTTAAATGTTCCTAACACACTAGTATTGAACTATCAACCATCTTACATCACCTGCTTTCAAAACTACTTGATGACAATATTTTGATTGCTGTTCGGATTCAAACCAATCTCTCAAGATTTGCTGTCCATTCACAAGGATCTTATTTAGCAGCTAGAAAAGTTTTAACTTTCATTTATTCATATGTCTAGTTATGTGATCTGCAGCTGGCACGTTTTATATAATATATTACCAATACCAATAAAATAACACTAATATAGTAAAATCTTCTCAATGTTAGCAGCAAAACAAATTCGGTATTTTATAAAAGGCCATTCTTATGAAAATTGAATCGTATATTTTATCACTTTGACAAATTACCCAAAACAGTTTTGCTTTTCAAAGTGACCTAACAAGGCAGATAAATAAACACGTGTTGTTTTGTAAGAATCTTTTCAATAATACAAATCTTATAATTTTGTTTCAGGCTCCAGAAGTACCCTCTTACACTGTCGCGGACCATTTCACCCGGAAACTGCGTTTCCCTCATTTCGGGTCCGGACTGTCGTTCGAGGACTATACCGCCATCGCCCGTCACAGACAGGAGAAACAGGCCCGCTCCAAGGAGAACCTGGCCGTGAGCCCTCCCGGGGGTAGGAGGTCCTCGGTCCAAGACGACAGGTCCAGCGAGAGTAACACGGAACTGTCGTACAAGTACGGTCAGAACATTGAACTTAGGGCTACTGGGCCGGATCCGTACGAGAAACTCAAATATAGAACAGGTACAGTAGTGGATGTCACAATAATACTCTCTAAATGTTTTGTTTTTTATGGTTTCTTAAAATAGCATACGTCTTTTTACGGTCAGGGGTGGTCACATGGTCTAAAACAGGTTTTTCAAACTGGGCTCTGCCATAATTATTGCTGGTCCCAAAAGGCAAGCTTATAGTATTCTTTATTTGTTTTCCATAATATAGAATAACCTCAGGAATAAGGATTGCCAATTGTTACAAATCTGAATAACTTAAAATATCTCACGGGCGATTAACGGGGATATACTATACGTAATTACACTCAAACCACAAATAGGTTTGAGATGTGTTTTTCTGCCATCTTCAATTGATAACAAGAAAATTGGGCTCAAATAGATGATTTTTTAAATTTTAAAATAACTATTTTTTACAATATTTTAGAAAACATTCTAGAAACATATCAAGTAAGGAGCGTTAATTTAATATAAGATAAGACTTGGATTGAAAAAAGTGATGTTTATGCATTATTAGCTAACACAAGATATTTTCAAAAAAGAGAAATACCTAAACAAATCACAGGAAAATTAATAATATCACAGTTAAAATCACATAAAATAAATTTAAACATTTTTACAGGGACAATGTGAAGGGTGTTTTATAACAAAAATAAACTAAATATGAAAGTCTAGGAACAGTGAATAGTTTAATAATGTCATTTAAAACAAAATATGAAAAGTTAATAATATATTAAACTATTTTATTAAATAATATAGGTCAGAAAAGTCCACAATCAGACACCTTATCTCAGTCAGCAGCGCGTCTGCCTTCTGGGCTAAGGGTCCCAGGTTCGATTCCCGGCATGTCCAAACAATTTATCATTGGTGGGTTTACCCTTTCACAGTGATGACTGATGAATTAACGGCAGGGGACTGGATGTGACATAAAAGAAAAGTGTACAATTTACGATGAACAGACTCGAGTATTATATTTTTACAATAGATAGTTTTGTGTTTTGGAATAAATAACCTGACTGCATAAAATCAATAATTGGCGGCACTAACATCAATCTACACTGTAAAAGTCGACATAATAAATTGATGGGAACATCTGTCTTACTCCCAGAACTATATGTACAGTACGCTAACATGAGTGTCTTTGACATGGCTCCTAATGCTCTCTTTCTAACAGGCTGAACTGAAAGTGGTCTATCCACTTTGTGGTTTCTAGTTGTATATCATTCGCCTTAAAATTCCTGGTTATTATCTTGTGCCCATGGATTATTTAGTTTGTAACCAATAACATATAAATATAAACGTAAATGCATTTAGATAATAATTATTATCTCAGTGGTTGGCTCCTAATTTAAAATTGATTTTTATTTTATAGTTAGTAGTTCAAAAAATGCTAAGTATCCTTCAAAATGCTAAGAACTATATAATTGTATTAATGTCAATACAGTCTTAACATCTCTCTTTAAATTTCAAGTTAAAATATTTCCTATAATTTCTCCTTGGACTTGAAATTAATATTTTCCTTTGGTAATCAAGTTATACAAAACATAAATTAATACTACATTCAATAGTTCATTCGTAGAAAATAATCACTGCTCACATGATTTAAGACATCAGTCTCACTATATATAGGAAAATCAAATAAGTACATTTTAAATGCTTTATCAATTTCTTAGAATTATAAATTCAAATCACTTGATTTGAGCTATTAAATGAAAAATCTTTTGAGCAGCCACAATATTGAAACGGATAACCGGCCTAAGTTCAAAGAATATCCCTTCCAATTTTTGTTAAAATTGGTCCACGATTTGGCTTTTATCGCAGAACAAATAGATGTACACGTTTTTGAGTATCCACCATCACAGACAACCAGATTTTAAAAAAACCATGTGTAAACGTTTCTCGAACTAGTTTCAAAGAATGTCCCTGAAACATTATTAAAATTGTTTCACATATTTTACATAAATCAAGTAACAAAAGACCCGGACATCCTGATAGACTGACAGATTAAATGCCAAATGCTAAAGTTAAAAAAAAACTTCGCTACACTTTGACAATTATTTAAGATCCTCCTAGTCTTCTTGTAAAACAAAAATATGTTATTGATTATTTTTATTTTGTGCGTGTTCTTTCTGACAATAGTTTATCTTATGTTCTCCTAGAAGCCCCCAGCAGTGGCTCGGCAAGTGATGGAGATGGTTATGGCCCAAGTACAAGTCTCGACTCGGACCAAGAGGGCAAGAAATACTGGGTCCGATCAGGTCAGTTATTTTTTTGTGTTATTTCACCTTTTTTGCAAATGTAATTTATATGTATTTTCTTCAATGATATGAGCACTTAACCCTCCCCCACACCCCCACACTTAGGATGTTCACAATTTATATAATATATAATATAATTATGTACTGACATAAAGAAATATTTTAAAATGTGAGTTTTAAGGGAATGAACCAGCACTTGTAGCAATACAGAGATAATGAATAGTTTGGAACATGTTTAGTATAAAACATTTTTTTTTTTTCATTTCATTTTCAACTATTATTTCACTCTAAAAAAATAGGTGACGTTTCAGAGTTTTGTTAAGTAAAATAGAAGAGTTTTGACACAAACACCAATCCAATAACACCATATCTAAGATTGGTCTGAATTTGAGTCCAAGAAAAAATAATTTAAACCTCAAGGATCCCCAATTTAAGCTTTTTTGTCATTTCGTGTAGAGTTCACACATCAAGCCTAGGTGAAAGTCCCTCAAAATTACGACGCACATCAACAAATTATCCTTAACTTCGCACATACATTCTAAAATGTTCTTGTTTTCTTAAAAATATATATTTAAAACTATTGGGCCAAAAACTCCTGACTCTGTCTTCTGAAGCCTAAGTTTGATCTCAATATTTATATATTATACACAATATATGAGTATAATTTTATAAGGCTATTATTATTAACAAGTACAGTGAAAACTCTGAATAGCGGACAACACCGGGGATAGAAAAAATTTCTGTTACCAAGAAATGTCAACTATATATATATGATTTGTTACCCCTTTTTCGTCCTCCAGGAGCAAGGCGGGCATACAAAGTTAAACAACATAAAAAAGGGGGGGAAATAAATGCAGAGTGAGCAGATAGGACACCCAAAAGTATATATTATTATATAATATATGCACTCATGTTTCCACCGAACCCACCCAGCATTATTGCACTACCAACAATAAAAAGGATTAAAGAATATATTCAGGAAGGTGAGAATATTTAGTTAAATAAGAGTAGAAGTCAACGTCAAGAATTAAATATATAATTACAAGTTTTATGGATAAACAAAATATATATATTTGATCCATTGAAAACATCTCAGGCCTAGCAATATTATTAATTTTATTTACATGTCAGATAAAATTACTAAATACATAATCATATCTTTCCATAGTAAAGAATCCGAACATTTATTAAGTCTGAAGGACTCTGAACATTTATTATAAGTCTGAAGGACTCTGAACATTTATTATAAGTCTGAAGGACTCTAAACATTTATTAAGTCTGAAGGACTCTGAACATTTATTATAAGTCTGAAGGACTCTAAACATTTATTATAAGTCTGAAGGACTCTGAACATTCATTATAAGTCTGAAGGACTCTGAAATTTTATTATAATTTTAAAGCTGAAAAATAATTTAGACTTACAAAGGCCAAAACTTAATTTTTAATCTTACATTTTGTTTTGGGAACACTTAGATGTGCTCAAGATGGATATCCTGCCAAGAGTGTCTGTCCATAGATCTTCTAGTGGTATTTATTCAATATCTATTGCTCAGAAAGGGTGGGAGTGGGGGTTACACACACAAGACGGAAACACCAAGAGAAAAGAAAGGGAAGGGGTAATAATAGGCAGGAAACATGTGACGAGCAGGCACGGGAAGGGTCCAGAACAGTCTATTGGCTTTGGCAACCCTCTAGCGTCAGAACATCGTACTTGCGACCACGCGGTGTTGACGAGCCTCCAGGCCTCACGCTGTCAGTCATAACTACACGTTCACGATGGTCGTTTTCGTAGCCTGGGAGATAGCCAACTCTGGACGTAACCAGTGGAATGGGCCCCTGTGAATTTAGGATATGGTACTATTATGGTTGTGGTAGAATATTACTAGTGTCCAATTTTTAAAATACAACGTTGTAGCTCATCAGACGCTACAATCATACTTCTTGAACATAATTTAATCTATATTATCCTATTCACTGTGTATATTAACTACAACAATCTAATTACTGCACTGTGCAGTATTGTATGCAAAATAATTATAACCAATGAATAGATATTAAATACTGTACCTAAATTACTGTACAGTGTATATATGGTATTATACACAGAATAATAATAAAATTAAATGAAATGTGAACAGTAGGCCTTCTGGACTGTATATGTGCACACCAGCATAAACTAAACTATATATAAGACCAAACATAGATGTTATAAAAGTAATGTTAAATACTAACATTACTTTTTTAAATCTAAGTCTTAGGGATGTGCGCTCGAATCCTTTGGATCCCTAGAGTCCTTATGGATATTTGAGACTCGGGGATTTGAGGAAATTTCTTATTCAAAGTTCAAATCCTTAAAAAAAAAAGTTTCAATCCCCAGACCAATAATTTAACACTTAACTGAATGTATGAATGTTATAATGAATGGGTTATAAGAAAGAATGTTAATATTAAGTTACATCTTATATTTAAATTACGCTCCTACTAAATTTAGTTTTTTTAAATGTTTTCTAAAAAGTTACATACTAAATTACTGGAACAATCCCTACTGATGACTCATAAGGGGTAGGAGGTACGACCTTGAATTACTGTATTCAATACTACATAAGCTATTTTAGTAACTTTCACAAGAGGAGCACAGTGGGACTGCTCCTACTTCACACGAGACAATAACATTCCTAAAGTCAAATACTTAAAATTGACTTGTGTTTTCAATTTTCATCTGCTGTTTGGAGATAGCTATGCATAAATATGCATCTCTAAAGTATCCGTGTCTGTTGTTAGGAAGATTTGTTATTTGGAGTTTGTTTCACCAAAGCCCGCCTCGGTGGTTTAGTTAGCCAACGCGCTAGTTTCATGTTGAGCTAAGCTGCCGAGGTTGGGGAGATCGAGGTTCAAATCTCGGTCGGGTGAACTGGGGGCGGTTTTTCTACTCTTCTGTCATGCAAATGTGGGTTCCCTTCCTCTAAATTCAACCTTCCCAATTCTTAACCCATTAATGTAATTAGTGCTTGAGTGTATGACCCGAACGGGTGGTAAGACATGGTAATAATAATAATAATAATAATAATAATAATAATAATAATAATAATGTTTCATCATAAGAGCCTATGTGATTTTGCAAAGGAAATGTATACTGTCTGTTATAAAGCATAAACCATTATTCAAAGGTGTCCATTAAATGAGATTTCAATGTGTTTCTAACTAAAATTAAGGCATCAACATATGAACACCTTCATAAGTAATCTATATGTTGACACTCCCAACTCTGTCTTGTGGGAAACCAGAATTTGATAATGACCACAAGAAGTGAAATGACTTTGCACTTTTGAAAATTTCCCAGTCATTTTGATGGTTTAGTTAATACAAATTTAATCTCCTTTTCGTGTTTCCAATACATTTATATAGATTTCTAATAACTCAAATGAAAAGTAAATGGAAAAAAAAAAATTGGTTGACCTTGAATAAATGTTGTATCTAATTCCCTGTTTAACTAAGCAAGAAGTAATGTAATTGTGATTGTCATGAAACCATTATAAGGTATTGTTTTATCATGAGACTGATGATCAGAAGTTGTAGCTAATGGTATTCAGGGTTAAAACCTTAATAATAGCTGTGGTGTCTGACTTACTGCTGACAATGAGGTCGAGGTTTGAATCTCTACTATATGCCCATGGTAGGATTTTTAAAACGTAACTTATCACTATGACTTGCACCAATGGGCATGCTCATATAGTGTAATGCTAATTTAGTATATTTTTTGGGCGCCTGAGAGATCATGGTTCAAAGATCACTGGGTGTGCTTAAGGTAGTTTTTTCCTAAAGGATTTTTCACTCTACCTCAATGCCAATACAAATACATTTCTTCTACATTCTACTATTTGCTGTCCCTATTCAATTAGTTTAATTAAATATGTGTAACCCGGACAGGTAGTAAAACGCGGATCAAGGAATGGAAATCATAACTGTGGTTTTCTTATTCTTTCTCTATACTAATTTGGGTGCACCGTATGATCAAACATAAAGTTAACACAAAGACGATTTTTTTGTTAAAACTATATCATTATTCAGAACATTGATTTGTTTTATGTATTTAATAAAATACATTCCCTTCTCATAGTCTAGAAGAAAACTGTTTTAAATAATTCTCATGTAGGGGCATTCTGACCATCTTACCCCTTGCGTATGCTGTGGGTGAAAGGTTTCATTGATGTATCATCAAACTTGACACATGTTTTTTGTAATTATTGTTTGTTTGTTTTTAATTAAAATAACCAAATTCATATTTTAATGCAGATCAAGGGAAGAAATGTGGTTGCCATTGTAGAAGCAAAACTGACTATGAATGGTATTATATAAAAATCAGTCCTCCATAGTTATCTGTTATTCTGTGTTCCAGTATCTTCTTATCGCAACATCGTGTTGAGTCACATTGTGAGTTAGTTTATCTTGCATAATTTCATCTCATTAATATTTCAACTAAGCTCTGTACCCTTTGTTCCATAAGCTATACATTCAATTTCAAAGAACGTTTTCTCTTTTATTTTAGCTGCACCGACATAAATAATATGTTGGGTAGTTATTCATAGCTACTTATAGAGTTTTCTCTTGCATAAAATATTTTGTAAGATTTTTTAGTGTGTGTTTACTGTCATGCTAATTAAACTAATTAGTGTGCACAGTTATTTTATTATTGTGATACCCTACACCAGTTTGATGTCTCATAATTATAAAAAATATATCTCAAAAATGTCATTTCCACACAGCTTACTTCATAATTGTATATTTCAGGTGAAACCTTCTTACAGATTGATTAAAATAGATAACTTTTCACTCAAGTTTCATCAGAAATTTTCTAAGACAACAATTATTTATATTTCCCTTATTTCAACTTGAAGATAAATACCTGACGGAACTCTGATGAGAATAATTTATAAAATAACATTGTTTAAACTTAATCTAAGAAAAATAGAATGAAATATTGTTAGCTAAATACAAACCTAATAAGAAGTCAAACTAAAATCAAAACACTTTGCTGATTCAATCATGTGACATCGCTATTTCATTATCCTAAAGACAAAAAAGGCTTGTAAATAAAAAATTAATTGCAACAAATACTGATTTGATTTAATGTATTATTGTTTGATGATAGTTTGGAAAAACTATATTTCAGTTATTGTAAAATAGTGTATTTTAATTAGAAAATTATTGTAACAATACAGTAAAGGATTAAAGGTAATATGATAAGTGAGTACTTAGCCACCCCCTCTACCCCCCAACATAGTACATTTTATATTGTTTGTATTAATTCACATAAGTGTATTTAATCTCATTAAATTTTTAATCACTCATATTGGCTTAATATTAGACCATAGAAACTACTTAAATATATATATCTTAAAGGTGTGACTATCAGCCTTTTAAAAGATTATATAATGTTGCATTTGATTCAAATAAAAGGATAGTATTGGGAATAGCAGTTATGAGTGGGTTATTAAATGAACCTCAAATAAACAGTATGCCTTGCAGCATGATATTTATGTGTTACCTGTTAAATTATTATATAGAAGGGAATTGGGAGCCTGTTTATCAATATATATTTAAAATAAACCCAATCGGGATTTAAATCCCGATCTCCCCATTATCGCCAGTCCAGTTTATTGAGAGAATGACATCTTAAGCCATGCAGTCACCTAAGATGGTATATGATTTTTTAAGATCTATGTAAAAAATTAAACTAAATGTATCTATTGATGAATTATTTTGTTCATTTTGGCAAAAAGAAACACTATTAAAAAATAAATGGTACGGAACTCCGCATGGACTTTCTCGCTCTATTATTTGAAAATGGAGAGATTTACTAAAAATTTTAATATATGTGAAACGAAATAATATACACTAGCAAACCTAAGCATAAATTGCACTAATGTAAAACTTTTTTTTAGTCCCGGTTTTAAATTTTATAATTTTGTTTTTAAAGAATTAATGTCCTCATTTGTATGTTTGGACCGATAAAAAAGATCAATGTTGGGTCCACAAGGGTCAACACTTCGTATTAAAATTTCAACTTCCAGTAAAAAATTTCAACATTTTATTAGGTGTTGCAAATCTTCATGCCATCGAATTGCTATTAAATTCCTCATTTATAAATTTTGAAAAATAAAAAATGTAAATATTGACTATTAAGTCTAAAATGGATATATATCATTGTTGTACAAATATTTCTCCTAAGAGGTTTAAGGAAAAACAACATAAACTTTTAGAGACTTACTTATATTTAGTTACTCTATGGCATTGAAGAATTATTGAGTCAAAACTTAGGTAGTATCTCTTTACAGCTAAAGCTCACAAAATTGTATTAATTCATTTGCCAATATCTCAGAAACTGTTGGATTTATAAAAATATATTTTCATATAAAAGTTTTTTATTTTTAATAGTACTACAATTATGCAATGATAAGTTATTTAGTATCGCAAATAGTTGCGGAGATACGAAAGTTTCTGCTTTTGTAAAGAACCCTAAAATTCATTTTCATGCTAAAATGAAAATATCCAGTTTATTTATAATCTTAATCAACACCTAAATATGAATTTTAATCAAAATAATTAGAATCGATTTTGAGAAAATCGATTTTTTCTCTTTTCACCTTTTCTTAAACTACTCTTAATTTTAAGTTTAAACAGAAACACAGACAGACGTCGTTGCAAATACCACTTTTTAAGGTTTGGGGGGTCTTGAGACGTCGACATCAATCAACATTTCAGGTTAAATTTTCTTTTGCGGTCGCAATACTTTTACCTTGTGTGTTCAAAAAGTTAATATATATTTATTTATATCTTGAAAGTTGTTGGTTTTATAAAAATATGCTCCTTATAGAATATTTGTATTATAAAGAGACCGACATATTTGTAACGATAAGTAATTTCATAACTCAAAGAGCTTAGGAGATATTATAAAAAAGATAATTTACGCATTAGACTGAAGCCCTTAAAGTCATTTTGCCGAAATATTGAGAGAAACCATTTTGTTTGGTATATTTATAAATGTTTAAAAATGAAATTTAATCAAAATCATTAGAGCCAATTTTGAGAAAATCGGATTTTTCTCTTTTTGCCCTTCACTAAAACTACACTTAATTTTAGGGTTAGATACCCAATTCCAAAAACCCCTCGAATAAACTCTATGAAAACCCTGTATAGCTAATTTTATCCCGATTGGCAAAATAGTTTAGGCTCTAGTTGGAGGTACAGACAGACAAACAAACAGATGGAGTTCGATTTTTTTGACGATCACAATACTTTCTCTATCTATAAGTTAGCGATAAAGTAAAAATAAATGCATACAATATACAATGCACTATATATATAATACATACATTCTCTATCATAGTCTATCATCTCATTTACAGTCTTTGGTGAACCGATATGCTCTATTTTACATGTTTCTGTAACAATATATATTAATTCATTTCACTTATCTTATTATCATAGGCAAACATTGCGTATGTGCACTCGGTTTGGGTGTAAGGTAAGATTTTTTCCAAAGATTTAATTTATCGTAGTTTATTGATAACAATAATTGCCTTGGGATTGCCAAAGTTAGTTCAAGATTGTGCAAGGAGAAACTTTAAAAATGTTGGTAGCTGGATGTTGTACCTCCAAATGGGTCAAAAAGCTAGTCAAATATAGTAGTTAATTAGGTTTTATCAACCAGTAACTCGATGGTGATCATCCATCCCTGAGAAACCTTGGTTTGAGTCCTGGTAGGGTCAAAATTTGGTCGACAGCAGAGTGATATTGACATATTGTCCTGGATGCAAATAATACCCACATGTATATTAATCTCTTGTTAACTACCTTTATATGAAAATGTATCCAAAACCAATTTTGAACAAAGTAATTTAGCTATTTTTGAATAATTTCAAAAATTTAAAAATCTGTTCTTATTAATAAACTACCTTTAATTGAACTTTTTGCATTAAAATAAATATAAATTATTATCTATCATATAGAAACTTACCAAATACTGAATACTGAGAAATTGGCTTATAAAAAATCATTGTACTTTTTTACCAATCAATCTGTACTTTTCGATGGTCCATATTTGTTCCTAGGTTCAGAAGGTTCTGTTCAGTCATGGGCATCAAGCCTCAGTTTTGACAGCCAATCAGATGAGATGACAGCTGAAGCGGTTGAGTTCATGCGTGAGTTTGTTTCCGATCTGTTTAGGAACAGCACAAACATCCCCCTGGATCAGAAGTCCAAGTTTGGCCAATTATCACAGGTGGGTTGGCTTTTTCCTACCCTTTGATTGATGTGGTCAACAAAAATCTATTAATGGCTTTATTATCGCTGGAACTAGAGATGGGCCAAATACAAGTTGTATCGAATACAAATCTTCATTAAGAGTACAAACTCCAAAATATAAAATTTGAATATATATATATATACATAAATGGTATGACACAATCATCCAAACTTTTGCAGTCTTAAATCTACTATAACTTGGAACAAAATTTCCAAAAATAGATTGTCAGTAAACTACTGTTAGTAAAGTTTTCTTCAGAAAAATAAACTTATCCTCTTGTTAACCACAATAAGCACCCTTCATTTATAATATTTAAACAAAATGCTTCCAACCATTTAAATAATACATTAAAGCTTCCAAAAATACTTGTATTTGTAAATATAAAAATATATTATTTATTTTACCATTTAAAATAATCCCCAGAAAATTATTTTGAACAAAGTCATTAAGCTATTTTTGAAGAATTTCACATTTTTCCAAAACCAGTTATTATTAGTAAAATTCCTATGATTGAACTTTTTTATAAAAATAAATATAAATAATTACTAATCATGTAGATCATTAGAACTATTTTTAAAAAACCTAAAATTTGTAATTTTCATTAGTAAACTATTTTAAATTATTTTTTCCATTTAAAAATGTATACAATGTATTTGTCATGTAAAACATTCCCCAGAGATCCACTCTAAGCAAAATTGCCAACACCAATTTAGAAATATAAACTATTATTTTTTTTAAATCAGTAAACTAACCAATCTATATGAATACTAACCCAGAAAACAAGTGCTTATACAGTGTTATTTGTCATGTCAAACACTCTCCAAATATTAGTTTTAAACAAAATATTACAACTATTTTGATACATTTCAAATTTTCCAAAATTACTTATCACTTATCAGTAAACTAGGTACTCTTATTTCAAGTACTAGAATCTAAAACTAAAAAGTTATGAGGTATAAATAATTATGTAACATAACATCTAAATATCATGTATGAACAAAATCCACTTAACCATTTTTACTTTAGACAGGAACAGATGGAATAGTAAAATCAATATTTGAGTTTTGTAATCTCAAAACTGAAAGTTTTTACGACCACAATACTTTATCATATTGTAGCATGATGAGCATGAGTTTTAACATTTCTACATTGGTATGATGTTTTTTCTATTCTGATTTTGTTCACATTGGATAGCAACGTAATGGTATGAGGTCTGGGATTTAGGTTGTGGGTGTACAAAGCTTTGAAACTTCAACTTGGCTTTGGAAAAAAAAAAAATCAGTTTTAACGTCTCTTCAAAAAAGAGAAAAATCAAGCCTCGACAATTACAAAGCTTGGCCAATAAAAATATATAGAGGTAAAAATACTCTTATTATGGTCATTTTATAATAATGGAAATTGATAAAAATAAAGAAAAAAGAAAAATTACTAATAAGTGCAAATTTAACTAAGAAAGCCCACCTAGGGAAAGAAAAAAAATGTGAGAAGAATCCAATGCATAAAGGTGACCATTTCTTCCTTTCTTCTGTTTTTTATGGTAAGAGTAGTCACACACACATCTAAAAACAATGTGAATAATATTTCAGCATTGTTGCCTTTATCAAACAAATAAAGGGAAGAGGAAAGACATTGCATGAAAACTATTCCATTTTGGATTCAAAAATAAATTGTCAATTATTGACATTTTGAGCTGTTGAGTACCTTACAGGAAAAATCCTTATGTAATTGAATTGTAAGTTGTGATTGTAGCCATGGGCCCAGCGAGAGGTGCTAGCGGGTTCAAACCTCTCCCCTCCATGACATATTTCAAAGTTTTTAATATGAAGTCTAAGGATGGCCTTGTATAAAACTTTAAATAAATTATAGAGGAATCCACTTTTTTTTAATTTTCAGGGGATTCTAGTGGCATATAAGTTTTGGAGGGAAAAAAAATCTATCAAATAAAACACTAGCTTCTAAGCACATCCAAATTATTATTTTTTATTCTGAGTAAGGACCACTTCAATTATATTTTAGGGGATCTAGTTTATAAAAAAAAGTGATTGGTGAACACTTTTTAAAACAACGCTTAGAGGAATTCACTTTTCATAAATTTGCTGAAGAGGACTACACCAAATAACCACTAGGAGTCTCCAAATTTTAAAAAATATATGGGGTATTACTATTCTAAATAGCTTTTAAAAGAGTATAATCTTCAAAAATTCTCCAAACAAGGATCACTATAAATAGCTAATAGCAGTATCCAGTTTCTAACATTAACTGGGAAGGAAGAGGGTAGAAATACCCCTAAAAACTTTCTTGTTACTTGAATGCTTAACCACCCACCCCCCTTCCCCTCTCTCTCACTTAAATAAAATTCCACTCCTACTGTAGGCCTGGAGAGTAACAATGTTCTTATTTCTAAGAGTTTTCTATTAAGTCTTAACATCATGTCATAAACTTAAGATTTTAACCCCCCTTACCAACTCTCAGCCCCCATCTTAAATTGAATTATTTCTATGCCCATGATAAAAGCATATTACAAACGATTGGGCAATAAAACATTATCCGAAGTAATTTTAGTACATAAAGTTACATAAATAACCACAAGATAATATTTTTCAAACATAGAACAAATAAAAATATATAATCAAGCTTTGAGTCAGCTTCAAGAATATTTAATATATTAGAGTTTGCTTCTAATTTAAATAGTGGACCTTGCACACACCCTGAGGACATATGATTCGGTGGACACTTGGGAATATATCAAGGCTTCCAAGCTGGTTCTTAGAAACTATATACATGAGCAGCTCAAATAGCTTGCTTTGTGAACAATAAATGATAATATTACCAGTATAATAAATTTGTTTCAATTATGCTAGTAGGTATATTGGTGTTATTTTTGTTTAGCTGCTATTTATAGAAAATTTGTTGTGTAAAAGTGAAACATGGTAGATTATATTTACAATGATTTGGGTATGTTGAGAGTATGAGTGTGGATTAAGTGACAAATCAAATAGTATATGAAGGTAGAGTGTATCAAATGGAAGGGGTAGGTCATGTAAAACGTGCATAAATGTTGTAGCCAAATTTGTGAAAAAGAGAAACATTAAGAGTTTTAAAAATAAAAGAGCATGTATAACTTGGTGTCCTTGAAGCGAAGGTAGTATGTAAAGATAGGGAAGTGTGTAGAAAGTTAGTGAGGATGGATTAAGTAAGGAGTTTTTTTTATTTGTTTGCACAAACCTTTCCTACCCCATAAGGTATGTATGTATGTATTTTGATTTGCTTCTGGGTAGGCAACATTGTTAACATAATATATTTAACTCTAATCGATTCATTAGGTGTAGCCCCAGTGCAAGGAAAATAATTTATTATTTAAAAAATATGGATTTCTATTAAAACATTTAAAACTATAAAATTGTTTTTATATTATACAATAAACTTTTATCCTAGAATACATTTAAATGGTTGGAAGAAAATGTTGCAAATAAGTATATCTTATTTACACAAGTAAGTATGATGTTTAGAACAAAATTAAATGTTTATAATAGCATTCTTCAAATATATAAGAGATACAACAATATTTGAAAGCTCTAACTCTAATTTTCCTAGCACGAAGCAGGGCGTCTTTGGTTTGCGAGGTTTGTTAACGCCCAGAGGGTTCACCATAAGAGAGTGGATGAATCAACCTTCTACAGCCTGGTCCAGTATTTCGCCATTGCCTTGTTTGAGTGTGCTGATGCCGAGGACTTCTCGCCGGCAAAGTCTCTTATGAACATGTGTTTTACGTTCTATCATGAAGGTAAGTAAAAACACACATGTTTTAAGTTTAAAGAGAAAATATCCTAGATTTTCTTCTTGATAGTAGTTACATGTAGATGTATCTGTACACTCGGTTTATCCATTGTGGTGAAATCAGTCAATGTAAATCTGATGCATTTCAAAAGAAAAATGAGTGTATATGAGCACCTAGTATTCTTCTTGGATTAGCAAACTAGCATATGTTGAAATAATTAACCATCC
Organism: Timema douglasi; assembly: GCA_901482245.1. Classification (NCBI taxonomy): domain Eukaryota; kingdom Metazoa; phylum Arthropoda; class Insecta; order Phasmatodea; family Timematidae; genus Timema; species Timema douglasi. The sequence goes on along the minus strand of CABEEJ010000419.1, from coordinate 217,536 downwards.
CCTATTACTTACCTCCAAGCAGCATTTACCTTTTTGTAATTCCTGCTTTAATGGTATATAATTTAGTATAGTAATTAGCACAGCTCTTAACTACCTATGTTTAAGATTCTAGTTTGCATATGCAAAACCAATATACATAATGAACTATTCTAGGTGAGAAAATAGAAGTTGTCGAAATTTTCTTTAATAGTTTTAATATCGTGTCAATTTTGAAAACATTTTCTCACATATAATCAAATATGTAGTATAAATTTTTTTGTAAACTAAGAAAAGGAAAAATAACATTATTTTTGCATATAACACGAACGGGTAGTAAGACGTGGTGCTAATAATAATAATAACATTATTTTAATGCAACCTATCATTCTTCAACAATTTCATTTTTTGTTTGGTTTGTACTATTTGATTTCATCTCTTAGGAAGTCCACACTCCTTCCTTGATTTGTTATTAGGATTGGATGAGTTCCCGATTTTAATTTTTTGGGGGGAATATTTCTTGGAACATTCCCCAACTGAGAACTATGAGGAGGTTAAGAATCTTCATAAACTTTCCTTTATCAGACACGTTGGCTGAGTCGATAGCATGTCTATCTACTGAGGTAAGGATCCTGGGCTTGATTCCCGGCATGGCTGAAAATGTATCATTGGTGAGATGTGGGTTTACCCTTTGACAGTGATGAATTAATGGGCAGGGACTGAATGTTGCACTTGTCCTAGTCTTAAGTTAGATTATAAGGCATATTAAGCTATGATAATAATGGAAAATATATGGCTTGAATTTAAAAAAATTACCCAGGCCAGACTGGAAACAATAATGGATATATAATTGGGTTTTGGGCAAAAATTAGTTGAAAGATAATTTACTGATGACTGGTTTTTCAAAAACTCTAAGTATTTTACAAATGGCTCAAATGATTTGGTTTCAAATGGGTATCGTGGGAGTGTTTCACATTACAAATAACCCTGTATACTTGGTTTTTGGTAAACATTCAATAAAGGGTTGTTTACTTAGGAGTGTTTTTGAAAATTCAAATTATTTAAAGATGTTTATGTTGATTTTACTTAAAATGTATATCTAGAGAATGTTTGACATGAACATTGCAAATAAAGATGGGGAGAATTTGGCTGTAGTTAGTTTAATTAAGACTTTTTTTTAAATTTGAATATTTAAAAAAATTGCTTTAGCAATTTGGTTAAAAAATGGTATCAGCAGACTATTTTACATATCAATAATAACATATCTTTAATTTTTTAAGCTAAATTAATTTATATAAAATTTTAATGTTTCGGTAATTGACCTTGAAGGTCGGATTCAAAATGGGAATATGGGAATTTTTTACACGATAAATAAGAATACGATTTTATTTTTACAAATAACAAATAGTTTTAGGGTAGCTCACAAATAATTTATTTAGAAAATTTTAATTTTCTTAGATCTATATGAATAATTCGGTGGAAAATTTTTAGATAAAGAGTGATTATTGTGAGTAACAAGAGAATGATTGTGTTTGTTTTTATGGGTAAAACTTATTTAAGGGTAGTTTACTAAAAGCCTGTGTTTGAAAATTTTCTTCAGAACTAAAATACACAATGTGAGAAAGTTTGTGCAATTGTGTACCATTTTTTAGACTGTAATATTATATTTTCCTTGCTTCCCTAGTGGATGTGCCTGGCTGTGAACCTTACAAAGAGTACTTATACACCTACTTGCGCGATCAGAAAATATGGAGGAGTCTGAGGTTTTGGAATGCTGCGTTCTTCGACGCTCTCCAGTGTGAGCGAGTTCACCGCCCGGTGGTAACCAGAGAGGACATTAAGAATAACAGTTTGGAAGCCATCACCGATGAGAAACAATACCAGGAAAATATTACATTCGGGCAGTTAGGGTAAGTCAACACTTTCTCGGATTTACCTTATATTAGTGTGTGGATCAATATTGGGTTTTTTACTATTATATGCTGAAATGGTAAGATTTCAATGTTTTAATAAAAAAGTAAATATTAGAGATGGGATGTTTGAATTCTAGAGTCTATATTAATAAAATGAAGAGATTGTCTGTTTGTAATGAGCATTGCGCAATATCTATCACATGCAGAGGGTCTAAAATTTTAAAAGCTTAAAGCTGGAATTTTAAATTTTTTATTAGATTTTTTTAGATTGATTAAAAACTCGGCCAGAAGAAATAAAATTATAAGGTTTTTTTTGTCTGTTTGAAGCAAAGGAAAGTGTTGCCTAGGGTAACCATTGTGTGGTTTACTCCAGGTTCTTTTGCTGGTATTCAATATATGAATGAATTTAACAAAAAAATTACCTTGTATCTAAATTTAAGGCTTAGAGTTAAAAGACAGGTTTTTTTCTATTAGATAAACAATACAAGAAGAAATCACAAAATAAGTACACTTTATTTAATCACATGCTTAGGTTGTGCACATGAACATTTCACACTAACATGTCCGAGTTAAGTAAGGTTGAATTTAGAGGAAGTGTACCAGCTTTCGCATGCAGGTAGAGTGGAAAACCATTTATGAAAAAATTCCTCCTTAAGATATCAGCTGTTTCAGCCTGTACTTGGGTAATTTTAGTAAAATGCCTCCATCTCATGCTTTAATTTTATTTGATTCAATTCTTCTCCTCTCACTGCACACTACCTTGTTGTTAATCTGCTCCCATCCCTTTTTTGGTCTCTCTTGCAATCTCCCTTTCCTAGGTACTTAATCTTCATCATTCTCCATGGGATTATTTCCTTTCCTTTCCCTGTCAAACATCAGATTCTATTTTCTACTGATATATCCAAAAATACTTATAAATGGGTAGACAAAAATGAACCCAGGATTTTATTTTTATATATTTAAATCTGTAAAAATATATTTAGCATGCTACTTGTATCAATGACAAAGTTACTAACAGTTTGTATAAGTTACAATAAACAAATACTTTAATATTTAGTTGAATAAATGTTCTATAAACATTGATTAGAAACCACAAATAAGAAAGTTTTTAATTTCATGCCATCTTCACAAATGTTGTATATTATCTAGAATTCTGAGCACCCTCGTCCCTCAGACTTAACCACTGTGACCAGAAATAGAAATTCAATAAAAATTACTATTCAAAAATGAATTGATAGTTTTATTTTGGTTTAAAGTAGTTATGACTTGTGGCAGACCAAAGAAAGCTGACATGCCAGGATAGCTACTGCTGTCCTAGTGGCTCAGTCCACACCTGATATTCAGAAGCTTTCTGAGAACCATGCTTGAGCTCAAATTTGGAATGAAAAAATTTAGTATCCTTAGTGTTTATTGTATCATCGTTTTTAATATAATAGTAAAATAATATTTTTTTTAATTATTCTTTTTATTTTGCTTTCAGTACATTTACATGCAATATGCATGCCTTTGGACTTAGTAAGGAGCTGTGTGCAGAGTTTCTGAGAAAGCAATGTATTATTGCAAACCTTAGTGAAGGTAAGATCACTTGACAGTTTTTGGATAAAACACAAAATTAACAGTAAATTTCATGCAAACATCATACAAGTTGAGTTAAAATTATTTTACTCAACAGATTAATAATTAATTCGGACTGTAATCTTTTGTAAGTAAATTTTCTGATTTTGGCAACATTTTTCGGATAAAATACATTAAATGACATTGAATGAATGGCAAGGACATGTAGAATACGACATATTTTTAACTGAAAATTCAATATTCAACCTTTTGTCCCTAATGTCTAATGGTGTGTCCATACTTACAACCTAGTCAACCTGACCAAAACATGACAGCCAGGATACCAGAGCGTCATTCTACATTATTAATATGGGTGACCCAAAGTCATTCATTTTTGTGACCTAAACACTGTTTTATACTATGGCCACCCTCATATATAGTAAAGCTCTGCAGCGATGGGGATCTTGGTCTCAGCGTTTTTGTGGTAGCGTCTATGTAGAAAGTATGCTTGTAGCTCAAGAAGGTACTACATGCATAGTTATGTATTTATAATTACCCGCCTCGGTGGCGTAGTTGGCTAACACGCTTTGTCGTGTTGAGCTCGACTGCTGAGGATGGGGAGATCGAGGTTCGAATCTCGGTCGGGTGAACTGAGGGTGGTTTTTCCTAAATGGGGGTTCACTTCCTCTAATTCAACCTTCCCAATTCCTAATCCATTAGAGTAATTAGTACTTAAAAGCGTATGACCCGAACGGGTAGTAAGACGCGTTGCTAAATATTATTATTATTATTTATAATTCACATTAAATTAGTCAAGATCAAGTTTGTTGTATAAATGATGGCTGAGTAAGAGTGATATGAAGTTTATTACACAGTCTCAGACAAAAATATACTCTGTTAAAAACAATCATATGATTTAAAACATTAAATTGTAGAAATAATCTGATTTGCTTAGTAAATAAATTTTGTTTTTTGATTTTCGCAGAACAAGAAAAGATGTTAAGAGACAATATTGAGAGAATGTATAGAGAGACTGATCGCTGGAGGTAGTCCCATAAAATCTCGCCATGTAGAGCACTCAAGAAATTGTCAATTAACTCAATGTCATGCTTGTAAAATACTTTTCTTATGGACAAAATTGATCATGTTTGTTATTCATGAGAGTAACTTTAGTATAAGCATTTTTTTTTAATCTTAATTTTAAGGAGGGCACTGAAGGATTAAATTATTTTCAACCATTTATCTGGAAAATATTTAGGCTAAATATTTAACTATATATGTAGCTATGTATTCAATGAGCACATTAAAGATACAGGATTAAATTATCACATTTATTACTGACTAGCTTAATCTAGGGCATTACAACAAAAAATATTAGTCCCAAGCATCTGATATCTCTAACATTCTACTAAACATATAGGTGCCACCAAGGATGTTTTATTGCTATTTATTCCAATTCCATGCTTTTGCCAGGCAAGATTGATCCATGCCATCATTGAAAGCAAAGTAAAACCTTATTTAATGTTTACAAATATCTTTTAAATTTCAAACCTAATATATTTTATAATTTTGGCACCATTTTGTTTGAGCTTCGTTTTTGTCAAGGGTTACTTTGGGTCTGTTGCCGCCATGAGGTCCTACTAGAAGCCGGAACTTAAACTTGCTTCGAAAGCATTAAATGTAATTAGGGATGGATGCCCCTTGAGGGAAAATAAGCAAAATGTAAACTGCCTCTCACTGTCGCAGAGTATTTCAGCCAATGAAATAATAGTATAGTAAGAGATCTACCATATGTTCTTGGTCAATATTGGTACATGTGCAGTGTCAGTTTTATGCCAATTGTATGTTCAGCAGGAATGCTCTAGCGGGTCTTGATTCACATTAATTTACTCAAGCTTTTTATTCAATATTATATTCTCTGTGATATATTTATGTTAAATAAGCATAATTTTATGTATTCAACATAATAATTAAATACATTAATACATCTAAAATTATTTAAATAAATCATTTAAATCCCAAAGATAAAAACAAGCCTTGGAACATTTTTACCCGTGACCCCACATCCAAAGCTACTTTCGCAACTCCCAAGACCACCAACCAGCATTCGGTTTTTACTAATGTATTTTTACACACCTAAAGAGTATTTTTTGTCATTTTGTAGTTTAAAAGTTTGAAATCATTATTGACCCTTTTTTTTTAATATTTAAAATATCCAATGACAAAACCAATTTTATTTATCTAATTTTGAACTTTGATGAGCACATTATTTCTGTATTCAAATATTAATGAGAAATGCCTAGCTAAGATACCAACCCATCTGAGTCAAATCCTTCAATGCTCTATAAAAACCAACAAGAAAATTATTGACATATATGTTGCAGTTGTTCATGTTCCTTACACCCAATTCTAAGCCAGCATTCTAACAATACATTTTTATTAAGTGAAATGATAAAAGGAAATTTAATAAGGCATTGTAAAGCAATTAAGTAAATGTATTATTTTATAATCTTTTGCTGTTGATAAAATGTATTGAAATTGTTCATAAATACCTCAAATTATCAGACACACGATTATGTTGATAGTTTTTATATTTTTGAATTTTACTAATGTGTAAAAAAGTCACCAGTATTATCCTTATAAATTCAACAAAACAATTGTTTATATCAGCGGTTCCCAACCTGTTTTCGCTTGCATAGACCTTGGCAGTCCATTTCCATAAATGGTGCTCTTAATTTTTCGCAAAATGTTGAAATATTACAATAGTACAGTAGTAGTTATTTCTTATTTATTTATTGCAACTGAAAATAAATGGGATAGTAATGGAATTAAAAAATGATGTGATAATAAGCTGAATAAAGAAGGCATATACATTTACATTCAAAAAGCAAACGTTACAATAAAAACTAACACATTTAATTTATTTATTAATGTATTAATAATTATAAAAACTATTTTATGTTTGAAATTGAAATCAATTTCTCAAGGTCAAATATAGAAGAAAACTCACACCACCCCTCACCATTTCATCGAGTTAATTTCATAACTTTTGAATGATCTTACACTGCTAGTATATATAGCTCTTTCCGCCACTATTCAAATATTTCCTTGTACCCCCAAACGTCCTGGCACGTATCCCTGGGGGTATGTGTACCCCACGTCGGGAACCGCTGGTTTATATCATTAATTTAAATAATGAATTGATTTATTAATCAATTATTGGTGGTTCAATTCTTATTCTTCAATGTCTTGTAAAAAAGAATCATTCTGACTGAAACCAATTCTGTGATACATTACTAAACCATTATAAAATTTGAGAGAATTAATTATTTTTAATAATAATTTTAATGTGTCTTTAATATCTACTAACATTTGTATGATGAAAGCAACATTTTTATTTTAGCTAACCAGTGTTTTTGGTATTTGGCTTGCTAAAAATATACAGTAAAGACAATACAAAATGGCATAAATTCACACAACAATTCAAAGGAGAAGTTATGTGGCAATTGCTATTGAAGATTATTTAAATTATGACACAACAGTACTTTCTATTTTTTTACTTTAACGAATCCAGGCTCGCCACAAGGGGAGGACTATTGGAACTATGGTATAGGGCCCAAGCCCAAGATTTATATTCAGTCATAAGTCAAAAAATGCTTAAGATGAAAAAAATACAAAATAAAATATGAATGACTATCAATAAAATTCATATCCATACTAAGTAATAGTACATACCCAGCCCACCAGCTGGGTATTCTTAGAAGGAATTTACTAGCATTTGTACCAAATATATGTCTGGTTCAATCCAGTCTATTCCAAAGTTTCAAATTGTTTGGAAGTTTCACAGTCTTATTATTTTTGTACTGAAACTAAATTTGGCACTGAAAGAGAGTTAGGCTGTAAATCGGGTTCAATTTAAATACATTATCTGCATAACATTTTTGTGTTCAGTTTATAAATGTCTAATTATTGTACATTGATTTTCTTTTGTGAAAGTAACAGCAAAGTTTTAAAAAAATAAACCAAAGTCAAGCATTGGTTTAGAAACAGGATATGGGTAGGCGGGCATTCTGCCTCTAGAAAGAACCTTCCCTCCCCCATCCATCCCCCTCACCCACTGGAATAAACTTCTCCTCCTTGTAGAATAAACTTGCCCCCCTTTAGATTTAGCTCACGCCGATATTATTGAATCTGAAGCTGAAAGATAGCTTTGTATCAAACTCCTAGAGGCATCAAAATTTTCAAAAATGTGTTAGGAGAAGACACTAAATAAATTCTAGAGAGGTCCAATCATCAAATTTGCCAGAGGAGGATTATTCAAAATAGATTCTGAGAGCAATCAAGCTTTCAAAATTTGTAGGAAGGGGCCCAATTTAAATAGCTTCAAGAGACATTTAATTTTCAAAGATTATCCAGGCAAGGATACTCAAAATAGCTTCTAGAGTCACCCAATTTTCAAACATTTGGCAGGGAAAGACCACCTTAAATTCCTTCCATAAAAGTAATATAATTCTAGGCAAAGGCTAAACTAAATGGCTTCTAGGGACATTTAAATTTTTTTTTAAATGGAGGTCGACCACTTTAAAGAAGAATCTAGTTTCCAAACATAGCTCAGCAGAGGATCATTCAAAATAAATTCAAGAGGTAGTAAAAAATTTTAAAATCTGCCAAAGGGGGTTATTTGAAATAGCTTGTAAAGTTTTAAGATTTCTCTGGAAGAGAATAACTGTAAATATCATTTAAAGCAGTCGAATTTTCAAAATAATTCTGGCGAGAGCCACTCTAAATATTTTCCATATGCATTCAAATAGCTTATGTAGGAGTCTAATTTTCAAAACAATTCCAGATAAGTGCCAATGTAGATATTTTCTAGACATTAATTGAATTAGGAGCATCACCAGGCCCCTCAAAAACCCCCTTTTATTAGACAAATTGTGTTTTGCAGTCACTGAAGTAAAATATTACAAATAAAGGAGTGGCTGCGCTTGGCCCCGGGTATCTGGCCCAGTTTGATCACCTGGTGGGCCTGATTGAGCCTAGTATTAAAATTTCATAAAGTTTATTCACCTTTTGATGGCCTCTTGGATTTATTTATTTTTCAAAATTATGTGAATATTTCACAAGCAGAACATAATAAGACTATCAAGTTATTAAAAGACATAAAAAAATTACAAAGATGCAACATTTTGGAATAAAACTCATTCATTATGATATTTAGGTTTTCAAAAATAATCTAAAACCATTAAGCACAGGTAGAAATTCAAAACAACATCAAAACGAGAACTTAGAGTAATGGGCATAAAGGGATCTAGGCACAATCTTAGCTCAATTTCATATTTGCAAAGTTAAATGATCCTAATTTGGTATGATCAACAACTAGTGGAAAAGTTGAACAATTATATAGTGTTATAGAGGAACTATTTGCAAAGGTGAACAAACTTACTTTGGTGTAGTGAGATTGACCATTTTAAAAATAGAACAAATCAAATTTGGTGTAATGAGTGTGACCATTCACAAGTTGAACAATCTCAATTTTGATTAAGAATTCCTTAGATTAACTATAGATTGTGTTTGATTTTATTAATTTTTTAATGACACTGCATTGCTAAAGGTGTAAAACCATTATCAAATGCTAGACTAAACTGCCACTTTTGTCTTGAACTAAAAACTTGCTCCCACTAAATTTAGTAGTGATTCACTTCTCTTTTATGTCATATGTTAGTACCCCATGAAACAATAAATGCATTCAAGTCAAAATATTGAACAACCCAAAATAGCTTGACGCTATCTTCCCTATAAGTTTAGATCCTAATAATAATTGATTATGACTATGATTTTTATTTATTTATTTTATTTTCAAAGTATGATGGCTATGGCCTTTAAAACAATGTTTTTCAGTTGAAATCTAGACATTTACATAGATAGGAATGGCATACAATCTTATGCAAATAAACTTTAACAAGGTTTTTCTAAATCCAATCTAAGCAAAGGCTGCGCTTACACACACATACTGAGATGGTTCCCTCAACGTTACTTACAAGATTTGCCCCTCTTGCTGACTTTTCAATTATTCACAACTTAAACTAATTGTTGGCTCCAACATGAGCAAGATACATGTTTTAAAGAATGGCAACTGTATTAGCTTGTAGGAAGGATGATAAAGTCATAGTGAAACACAATACACCCATTCAGGATTTAACTGAATCGTGACCCTTCAGGTCAAAGCTAAGCATGGGAAACATGCTAGCACTAAACAGACTTTGCTTATCTTGGACTATTAAATTGTTATTAAATTAATAACTAATATTGTTTACAATCCAAATTGGTAGGAAGAGACAGTGCTAAGAAAAGAAAATACAAATACAGTGTACGCATATATTTGAACAATACATTTCGGTAGTATTTCATAAAAATAAATAATTGATAACAGTGCCATAACTAGAAACCTTGTATATGTGGTAGGAGCTAAGGGTTTAGTTGTTTTATATATTAACACTAATTTAAATTTTACTGATAAATATGTTTTTTAATATATGTGTATCCTCTTTTAAGCTCAGGCAATTTTTGTCAAAGTCAATGGAGGGTATGTTTAACCCCTTAAACGTGTTATTGGGTTCACCACTAAATAACAATAAATATTAATTTGGGCGTTTGATAATTCACTTTTGAAAAATATTGGTTTAACATGTTGCAGTTTGGATAAAAAAATTATTTCATAAGGCTTTATATAATTATTTAAAGACTAAAAATCTAAGATTCTAATATGTGAATAGTTTGAGCCTATATTCAAACCTATATTCAAACAATTAAAAGATTATTATTTTTAAATGTAAGCAAACAGAATATTTTTATATCATTCCCAAGTTCATAAGTCTGTATATTGTGTGAGCTAAGCAAGTTATGCTTCTTTAAAAGTCAATTAAATAAGACAATTAAATGTTTTTCAGTGTCATGTTAGTTAAATGTTTGTGAACGAGTCGCATACTATTGTTTTGGGAATTTGTTTGTGCATATGAGTTACATAGTATTATTTTGGGAATTTGTGTGCATATGAGTTGTATAGTATTGTTTTGAGAATTTGTTTGTGTATATGAGTTGTAGAGAATTGTTTTGGGAGTTTGTTTGTGCATATGAGTTGTATGGTATTGTTTTGGACATTTATATGTGCAAATGAATGTAAACTATTGTTTCATGAATTTTTAAATAACCTATGTGTATCAGTGGTACGCATAGCATACTAAAAAGTAGTGTGTTTGCAAACTTGCTTCTTAAGAATATATCAAACTATATTTAACAGATATTAGCTTTTATAATAACATATTAAAAAACTTTCTTTAGTAGTATATTGTGATTAGTATATTAAAAGACTAATTTTAACATATTTATGAGTTATTTTTAATCTTTTCAGTATTATCAGATTTAAGATAATATTACTAATATCTCACTTATATTCTATTGTAATGTTAATTTTTTTCATCCTAATTGTGTTGGCATTATATTTTGTAAATGCGCTAATTGTTTAGTTGTGTTGGTACTTACAATAAGAATGCTTTAGTTTTCCACTAAAAACAAACAAAAACATTTAAAATTGCAATTATTTATTACTAAGTAAAGGAGCAATAATAATTATCAATCAATTTGTGATTACTTTGTAAATGTATATAAAAATATACTCAAATGTAAAGAAAAGGGGTGCATGTTTAACAAATTATGATTTTATAATATATCAATAAAACTTCCCTTATGATAAGTTTTATAAAAATCTTTTTACAGAAATTACATTCTAGTGGAAAATTATTCTGCTTCTAAAGTGTAAATCTGCATATCAGCAAACTGATTACTCTCCATATTGTTCGTTCACGGTAGGAGTTAACCTGGAAAAGGACTTTTTTCCCTACCAGAAATCTATTATATAGTAGGATATCGGTAAGAAAAAAGACCTTTCAGAGGTAAACTCCTCCCGTGAATGAAGTATAAGTGTGTCTCTCTCTGCTTCAATCTCAAAACATTTCTATAAAGTATATTGTCTTTCCCAAAACTTGTATTTTGACCTTTATCTCAACTTGTAGATATACATACACACACACACACACACACACACACACTAAATATGATAGTATTTATCATCAACCACACACCCCCTTATACATTTTATACACTGCTTTTAGCGTGATTAACTATTCAGTACAGTACATCATAAAGGGATGTACACGCATTTTACCCTGTAAGATGAGCCATTATTGTATCTCTTATGATCGTCTTTGGATTGCCATGCTCCTAAAAATGTGTGCATACATGACTATTTTTTCATGCTGATATGATAAAATATAACAGCTTCACACACAGGTGGAATATTGGTAAGGTGTGTGAGTGAAATTATTAATATACACCAAACATGTACAATGGAGTATTGTACGTAAGGTAGCATAATCGCCTACCCCGAGGCATTGGGGGCTGTGGTTTCATAATAGCTAAAATAGCTGATTAACCCACATGTCCATCAATGACTCTGCCTTGTATTAGTGAAGAATGACCTTGAGTACAGGGCAGATCCTGGATAGGTCAGTGGTAGAGCATTTTTCTAAACCAAACGACCCAGGCTCAATTCCTATACCCATGTTTAAGACTAGGTTAGCTAGGTTATAAAAATCAATGTTAAAATATATCTAGCCACCTCAGGGATTGCAATAGACTTAATTTATGGTGACATGGGCTAAAAATTTGAATCCTGGTCGGGTGTGCCGAGGGTGGTTTTTACTCAATCAGTTTTACAAGCTCCCTTCATGCAAATGCAAGCAAATTTCCACTAAAGTTTACCTTCCTCATCCCTAACCTAATTAATGTTAACATGCAGGTTTCCCAAACATTAGGTAAGATACAATACACACAAAAAAGTGTTTAATTGTGTTTATTATGCTACAACCATGCATGTGTACAACTTATTGGTGTGTCCATTCAAAGACTCCCATTTCTCCCAAGGCTGTATTAATTTACATGGCGTGGGTTGTTGCCAGTATAGACAAGAGTAGGTTTAGATTTTACTTGTGAATTTTTCTCATCACTCGGTAGAACATTTGTTAGCCAGATAACAACGGAAATGCATTCCTATGGGTGCTATGTTGAGCAAAACCTATGTAGGATTGGTCAAATGGTGACATAGTGGGAGATAACACGATCACAGGTAGTTTTCTTAACATGCTCCGTGTGCCCTGGAAACACCCCCACTCCATGGCATGCCAGCCATTGAATATGAGTCTGGTATATTCCTGGGTAAATGCAGTGTATATTATATAATAATTGATGGTAAGTAGCATAAATGACATGTCAGTTAAGAGAACAAATCATTGATGACATAAAAGTGTGATTTTTGTAATTATAATAAGAAAATTATAATTTTACACAAAGCTGCGTGATGAGAATTATCTTTCACATTTAACTAAAACCGATTAATGTTTAAGCGGGAAGTGAACTCAAAGTATGAGTCGAGTGGTTTGTAATTTGTCTAGCGTTGCCTGGTGGTAGCCACAAGGACACACATAACACAAACCAGTGATAAAATAACCCTTTCCTTACCAAGACTGATAAGTGTGAGTGTAATTTAAATGTGATTGTATAGTTAAATTGAGAAGTACCAGTTTTTTAATGTTTAATTTCAGTTTCCAAAATGTTTGGAAAATATGCTATAGTGACAGTAAAATAGTGACTATTCACTTAGAAGAAACATGAATAAAGTTTTAAAAGCTGATGAAAAACAATTTTTGGTGATTCAATTTTAAGCCTTGTAATTTTGAATATGACTTTTTTTTCATAGCTATTTGGAAAATATAATTATAAAATGTCTTGCTTTGGAAACTTTACTTTCTCACAAATAAATGTGAAACAACTTTCTTGTGTGAAGTTTATACTTTGGTAATAAGATGAATGCTGTTTAAATGGATGAGAGGGGACAGTTTTCTCCTTTAATTTTTATTCTAAAACAGCCTCAGGTTTATATTTTAGTTGTGAAGACAAATATCATTGTTTTATTTTATAACTGGTTTTATGTTCTAGAATATAAACTATATCAAATTATGTTTGGTGTAACAATGCAATAAATAATTTCGTTTAGCGGAATCATAACTGTAGTTTTCTTTAATAGTAATGGAAACCTTTCCAGTCTCTTCTAAATTAAACTAAGTTGCATTGATTAGGAGTTTAGATTTATAATGTATTTTAATGTTGTGTAAGTTAACCATTCTGTTCTGTTCTAATACTGCTAAACTTGTTTTAATCAAAATGCTATGAAATTTTATCCAACATAATTTTAAGAGATTGATGCCATATGGTGAGGAAATAATCAGGAATCATCAGTGTGTATTTCGATGAAATAGATAAAGAAGAGATCAGAGTTTTGTCATTCAGTAAATATTTTCTTTAAAATGTGTGCATATAATGTTGGAGTTCAATTATTACCGTCAAAACGTTCATGTTCGTTTACATTTGTAGTTGATTATAATGCCGACAGATGTCTTATGAATTTAGTCTTAAAAATCTTTTTCAAATAATAAACCGTTAGTCATGTTCCAGCCAAGCGCTGTACAGGTCGTGCTAAATTGTGTTAGCAATAGTTTATACATATTGTGCATTTCAATCACTACTCTGCCCAACAGGTTATGGGCCGAGATTACGCGAGTTACGTGATCGGAAAAGAAATAATACTTTGATTAAACGAAAAGTTACAAATCAAAAAAGTGCAGAAGTTGAACGATTCGTTAGCCTAGCAAAATTGCGCATGCGAACGCTACGCATTCAACACGACTCGAGATGTTGTCACGCGACAACTACGATACATGGAAAATGCAAGCGGAAGCCTTGGTAATAAAAACGATACATGGAGATATGTGTCAGGAGAAATGCCACAACACGAAGTGGTTGGCGAAAACGCGGTGCTTGTTGCCGTGCAAGCCGCACACAAAGCTTGGCTAGCGGCCGATCAGAAGGCAAAAGCTGAGTTGATCCTGTCCTTTTGATCGTCCTTTCAGCGCTTCGTTCAGAAGTCCTGGAGCTCCTCCATGAGCTTCATCCCGGTTCTAGTCACATGAAAAACCTAGCACGTGGTTTTGTGTAGTGGCCAGGCTTCGATGACGAATTGGAAGCTAGGATAAACAGGTGGTGTGTTTGCCAATCGCTCCAGTCAACTGCCCTTCACGAGACTCTGATTCCTTACACCTGGCCTACTAGAAGGTGGCAAAGAATCTATATTGATTTTGCCGAATTTGAAGATAAGACTCTACTCATTAATGTAGATGGTCATTCTAAATGGCCCGAGGTCCGCATAATGCACAAAGGCGCCTCGGCAGAGCACACTTGTGAAGCTTTGTGCTCAATGTTTACTGTCAGGGTGTTAAGCGAGGAGGTCGTTTCTCACATTGGCCCACCGTTCTCGTTAGCTAGCTAGCTAGTTGTGTAACAATGGAATTGTACATTCCCCTTTTCATGTTTACCAACCCCAACCTAACGATTTAGTGGATATTGTCTCCAATACCACCAAGGCAGCTCTCATGAAACAGTTGTTTGATGTTTATACTCAATCCAGAACCCTTCAGCATAAAGTAGATGCCTTTCTTTTGGCATATCTCAATACGCCTCACACCGTAAATATGGTTACACCAGCTGAAATGTTTTTGGGCCTAAAGCCCCACATAAAGCTTTCACTTCTCCACCCGTCCATGGTTCTCAATCAAATAGGGAAGGCGGTTCAAGCAAAATTCACTGTTTCACAATCTTCCAAGTTCACACATTTCTACACAGGTGACCTAGTGTGGGTGCTCTCTGTCACTCTGTGAAAACTCAAGACGGTTCCAGGTGAAATTCATCATAGAGTCTCAACTGTCTCATATCTAGTGATTGTTGTTGGACTCGCTAAAGAAATTTAAACATCTCATTCACACCTACGAGACCCCAAGGCTGTTCCAGCAGAGTTGTCATTGGAAAAGGTCGAACAAGCTATGCCAGCACCTATGCCTACTCCTTCACCTGATGGACCTACCTACACCGGGCCCTCTAATTCAGCCACCTGTGGTTGCTGACCGCTCCATGCCAGCATTTCCAGCTCCGGAGCCCTCCACGGATTCCACTCTGGAGGCCCTTCGTCAGGCTCCCAGCATGGTGGCTCCAGCTCATACCCCTGTGAGACCTGCTGCAGCGTCTCTGAGAGTGTTTCCCCCTGAGAATTCTCGTCAAACTCATCGCCCGTGGCCGCCCCTGTAACAACTAGCTCTGTAGGTCAGGTCATAAAACCCCATTGCCCGGACTTTGTCTATGTTTCGCATTTGTCAGAAATTTGATTGTGTTCCCTTCTCGCACACTGTAATTGATTTAAATCAAGATTATTAATGGTACCAAGGGCTTATTGTTACTCTTGTATTCTATATGCAGCGCCGTCAATCAATGATAAGTTTAATTACGCGTGGGAGAGTGTTATGTAGTCAGCCAGAAGGCTGTGAGTTTTGATATTCTATGCTCTCTCTTTCATTTCCATTTCCTGTGCTCTCAACCCTGTAGTGGCGGTGCTAGGCTGAGTTCATATTCTAATGGCATATTATATCTATTACCATATTATCTAATCTATCAATTACGAATAACTTACTCAATTCAAAACTATATTTTAATTACAACATCCATTTAAAGGTGGCATCAACTGTCCAAGAAGCGGGCTAGTCCCAATACCAGACATATGTATTTAAGTTACGCATATAAAAAGTGTAATACTCCTACAATGACAACTATACAGAATATTATCGTCAGGAGAACTTATTATATTCTTCCCCTAGCTCACACGCTTGCGTGTTCTCCAAACTCAGGGGAGACTGCGCTCTGGTGGAAATTATGACACAGTAGATACATTGTTCAAACATTTTTGTGTACACCTCATTCATTCGGGTGATTTTACTTAAGTTGACGTGACCTGAATCTGAACTGGGATTCTGGATCTTATCTTTTCTTTTCCTTTGAAAGAGAGTTGTCGTGTCGTTCAAGACAGTCGACTCTCTTTATGAGCAAAATGCGATTTGGTCTGAAAGCTAATTAACGTATATTAAAAAAAGCTTAATTTTCCTGTGGTTCACCTCGCAAGAGTGATTACACACATATTAGATTATTTTTTTATTAATCCATATAATCAACATAAAACAAGTAAATTTTGACCTTGGCACAAATTGGGTCATCGAGGTCCACCATCACACCCCTCTGTGGGACATCCAACATTTCTTTCAAGAAACAACTGAAGGAGTTGTATTCAACAGAAATAACAGAAGTTCCCTCCATGACCTTCTACAAGTCTTACTACAAAGTAAAGATGTACTTTTAAATTGGTAATATTATTTATAACCAAAAAGGAGAGTTGAAACAATACTGTTGTTTAGAACTAATATTATTGCAAGTGCTAAAAGAGATATACATAAAATATGCTTTCCTTAACTGAATTAGTTGTAACTTAACAAACCAAACCACTTTTAATCGGTACATTACATGCAACATTTATTAATTTACTTTTAAAAAAACTTTATTGGGGAAAACCCATCCTTCATAAGAAATTATTTAAAATTACTTCTCAGAATGCTTTTCTTGCAATCATTAATGATTTAGTTGCTGCTTTTTCTTCGTCATATAAAATAAGATAGAAATCTATTCAGTGGAGGATTTTATCTAGTTTGTAACTACACAGTGCCTATTTTCAACTAGGATAGTATTTTTTAGAAAACATTTTACAACTCTTTAGTCATAGGCCTTTGATTATTTAAAAACACAAATCAGGTGTAGTATGAAGATTAGTAAGGATTTACCTGCTTTGGCGGCCATGCGGTCTAAGGTGCTATTCTCACAATAAATTATACTGTTAGAGATAGGGCATTGATCAAGGCCAGGTATACTAAGGGTGGTCTTCCTAAGTAGTCATTTAAATGCGGGTACACTTCCTCTAAATTCAACCTCCTTAATGCCTAACAAATTAGGGTAAGTAGTATATAGGTATATAACAAAAACAGGTAGTAAGAGACGGTGCCAAAAATACGTAACGCTATATTTTAATTATAGTTGGTAAACTGGATGGACATCTGTGGCTGAAATTTTTGAACTTTTATCTGTATACCACTTTGTAAGAGAGAAGGAAACTTTGGGGTATGTCCTTCTCTTCTACACACATACAAGGCAATGTGGCATTTTGACATCGTTCAGTAATTTTATTGAATATAATGAGATAGATCAATGTGCAACTAGTTAAATGAAGTAAATTTATTAATAAAAGGTTTGTTAAGCATAAAAAAAATTGAAACTCGTGAGATTTTTCTTTAAATAAGTTGAGGTAACTATATACTATGATTTTTGAAGGAAGTTCGATTGTAAGGATTTAACTCTTAGCAGAACCGCGGGGCGCTGTCATCACAGATGTCCATCCAGTTATTATATAGAACCAAAGGAATATATTTTTGAAAATGGAAGATGTGACATTTAAAGATTAACTGTTGGCGGCATTGTTCTTAGCGAGTTTGTTTATATTGTATCTTTTGATTGTTAAACAAATATATATCTGCTAAACCATTGTGAAAACAAGTAATGGCTCAACGCCCGGGTTATATTAAAGTAAACTCTGAAACACCTGGAATTTGTAATACGTTCAACACAATCAACGAACGTCCTGTGGATGATATATCCTTGGAATTCTTTTATAAACCCCACACGATTACGCTATTAGCTGTTTCAATAGCTGCAGTGATTTGTACCGCATTTATAAGGTAGGTGGTTTATTTACTAGCTAATTGTTAACTTTTTTTAACAAAAGTAAATACCCATAATTTTTTCGTGTGGAGAAAACCTAGAAAAGCCTGGGACATTAATTTAAAGGCACCGAAAATTTCAGATATTTTTGTGAATATGAAGAAATAATAGGTCTATATTTAAAGTTTATCACGTAGGATTTGTCTTTTCCTTGGCCGTGTTTGAATAGTCTGCGCACTGCACACTTGTGCACTTTACTGTAAACTTTAATAAAACATCTTCCTGGCGCTTCTAAGTGCATAAAAGGTTGAATAAAACTATTCGGACTTCACATTACACTTAGAACAGCTATATGGTGGCCAACTATGAAAGCTGTGTTTCCATGGCAGATAGATTGATTTTTCATAGTGTTTTCTCGATTTTGCCATATATGCATTCTTTGGACACTTAAGTGATAACAACATATATATCAGTGGTTATTTTACCAATATTAATAATTATTATTAATTAGTCATACACTATTATTTATAATTTCACTAAACATATTTTTTGAACTATAAATATATTTCCTTTAAAATGAGATTTTTCTGCTACAGTACTTAAGAATATTTAGCTTGTTGATAAATGTAAATTAACAAATTATACAGCAAATCTATTTTTTTAAATTATAGATAACTTATAAGAGTTTACGTTTACTTTGCCATTTAAAACATTATTTTAACGGAAGGGACACATTGTGTCTGCCCTTTAGTAAAGTGCGTTTTAAGGGATGCATCAGCACACTTTTAAGAGAATCCAGACACCATCAAAAATAACTTCTGCCCTTTAAGTTGATGCCATTGCAATTGTAAAACCAGTAAATTCTATAAGTGCACGGTGTGCAGACTATTTGAACACGGCCTTTGCCATTAGATTCTTGTTTTAATTTCAATTTATCTTTCTAAAATAAATTTGGAAGATATACTGAACCTAACCAATGATAGGAATTGATATTTCATTAGGTAAGTACAAATGTTACACAAAAACATGCAAATAAACTTAATAATTTAGTCTTATACAATTACTAGGCCCCTCTAATTATAAACTATCTTAATTCACAAAATGTGAAGCCCGAAGTGTGTGCATGTCACACTTGGAACTGCAACATTTTCTAAATGATTCTTATCTTAAGTTAAGATACTCTTTATAAAGTTGCGGTCATTAGGTTCATTAAGAGTAGGAATTTGTGGATAAAATTAATTTTCAAAGGGGCTACACTTCCCTTGATGAAAACTGGACTGATTTATCAAAAATAATTTTATAAATAAAAACTATTAGTTTTTAGGAATATTATGTCAATAATTATGTAAGATAAAACAGTTTAAATGACTCCATTTTTGGTTTGTGGCTTTGCATATAAAATACAATTTTTTAAGTTTGGATAATATTGAAGTCAGGAAACTTAAAAACTTGCAAAGTATATCATTCCTCAAGAGCTCATTTGGGTTTAGGCTACAAATGAGAACATTTTGAATATTATATTTTAAGAAATTAAAAGGTCTGTGTAGGTATCCTAGACTGTGTGTGTCATGCAGGTGCAGGCATGCATGAAATATTTACAAAACTGTTTATAACTGTATAAAGTTTGGTTTTTCCCAGAATTAACACAAACTAGGTTCTGTGTTTCTATTGATAAACTTGTAGACATAACTTAGTTTAAAATTGGAATTTTTTTTGTTTCAAAGGTCCAAAAAGTTACATTTTAGTTGATATTAAGACCTAAATGCCCGGGAAACGAATGGAAATTAATAATTGGACTTAATTTTGCTCTTTGTGAATTGAATGATGTAATTTAATAGTGGTCACAAAAGGTCTACACATTCTTTTGGCATTTGTATTTTCTTGTGCGGCAACAACAGATACATTACCGCTGCCTATGGATATTTTCGCTCGACCCAAGCTAAAAGTTGGAAATCTGTTCAAATGAGGGGGGAAGAAGTGACATAAAGAGAGATCCTCCAGGTTAACCTGTGCCACCTTTCCTCTGGCTTTCCAATGTAAAATCTTGTAGCTTGTTTTATTGACGAACAAGCAAAATGTTTTTCTTTCTCATTAGCAAGTTGATAAAACTTTAAATGTGTATGGGTGACTTGTGCTATATATTTTACATATGATATTTAGTTCATTTGTATAATCATATGAGCAAGGATATTTGGTAATTTAACTTAATCATCCTTTTTCTTAAATAATAAGAAACATTTAACATCAAAATGGATAAATGGAAACATTTCTTATATGTGAAGTACCTAGGCAATACTGTGGGTAGGCTATAAGCCATACATAGTTTTTTTAAACTATCAATCAAAACAACTTTGGGCATAATACTACTGTATTTACTATTATAAAAAAGTTCCTACTTGAACAAAGTAGTTAGTAGGTTACATAAAGTATTATGTTAAGTATAAAAATAATAAATTACCATTTAAAAATGTAGCTAACTACTTCTCTTAAAACAAAAATATTTTCTTTTTATGGGCCTACTGTACTTACTAAAAAGATATAAAAGAATTTAAAAGACTTTACTTAGTAGCTCATGACATAACAAACTATATCAAGGAATGTTTAACTATTGTTACGGTTATGAACCCCTATACCTTAGGCTCGACGATCCAGCATCCTAACTCACTTATCCCTGAAAATGGGCAAAGTGACCCCCTTAGAATTGATGGTGAATTGTCAGCCCTGAATAGCTCTAAAATAAAACAATATATACCATGAATTGGCCTGATTGCCGATAAGAATGCTGACAAACTGTTTTAAATAGTCAACTGTCACGTCCTTTTGTGTACTCACTCATCAAAACATGTTGCTATAATCGTTCTGTCACTTGCAATTCACAACATTACAATGTTAAAATAAACAAACACCCCAATTTAGGGCATGTCGATTACATAATATTACTTTTATCAACCATCCACATCAATAGACTCACAAACTAAAAGTTTGAAAGTCTAATAGTTTGACACTCATCTAGTATAATTTTTAAGGGTGCAAGGGTTTGAATCTTCTGGGTATACTGAAGGTCTTTTTTAAAAAAAAAAAAAGTTTACACTCTTCTTTTACACATATTTGGGTACATTTTCTCTAAGTTTTATTTTCTTCATCCTTCCCATTAGAATAGATACTCCACACTAATTATACACTTCTTGTATAATATATGCCAGGGGTGGGCAAATCCTTTGATAAGAAGAACCACATAAAATATTTTTCATAAATTTTGAAATGTTTATGAGCCACATAAATTATTATTTTAAAATTATAGCAACAACAATGCATAATATGTTTATTCTCTGCTCGATGAAGTCTTTGATTGAGTCTTCATTATTGCAGTTAATAGTTTAAAATCTGGCTGATAGGATGTCATAGCTGTTCTAAGAAGCTCTGTGAGGTTTCTTTTAGTGAGAACAGCACAATGTTTACTTGACAAATTTCATCTCAGTGAAGAGAGATTCACAGCAGTAACAGGGTATCTACCATCCAGGAAAAATTGATCTAGCCAGGAATATGAAGTGGTCGGGAATTTAGTAAATAAAAAAACCTGGGATGATGTTGTTTTACTCAAAATATAAAATATAATAGTTTTAAATCAGAAAATTACAATGTGATTCAAACTTATTTTTTGTAACTGAGTAATATATTTTATAATTTTTTAATTCCTAGTTGACTTTGTTAATATAGATAGAAAAACATGTTTATTTAGATTTGAAAAATTATTATTATTACTATTCATAAAAAAGATTATTAAAAAACAAGATGGAGGGGAAGGGGAAGACAGGTGTGACATACTTTTGACTCGAGAATTTTAGGAAATGATTGTGGGAAATCAAGGAAAAAGTTAGGAATTTCCTGAGTCAAGTTGAATAGACACCACAAATAACTTGTCCCAAAAATAGAAAGTAGTTGTAAACCACTTTTCTGATGGTTGGGGTACTTTACTTTTGGGATTTGTTTACAAAAGTAAGTTAGAGATGAGATTTTATGTACTACCTTCAAACCCACATCTTACTTCAGCTCAATAAGCTTCGTTTCTATTGAATCAAAATTCGAACCAAAAGGTGCAACAACAGGACATACATCGTTGATGACATCAATCACAAAAGGATTCACAGGAAATTCAGATCATGGCTTTAGTTTTTTTTAGTTTCTTAAACCCATTCTCAAAATCATTATAAAGTGTTTCCAAGTTTTCTTTATATTGTTTCATTTTACTGTCTTTAATCTTGACATCAGGAAAAGCAGTTAATTTTTAATCTACTATTGGGAAAGTGGTCAAATTTCTGAGTTGTCATATATATGTTTGAAAAAACTTTATTTTATTCTGAAATCTGAAAACTGATTGGGCAAGTTCTATAATAACTTTGTTTCTTCATTGAATTGTCAGATTTAAATATTGTAGGTGTTGAACTACATCTGTAATAGGGCCCCCATATGATCAGACTGTCAGTATTAATAAAATAATAATCAATATTGATAGTCTGACTGATTGTGTAGGGGCAGTACTGATGGACTGACTTATTGATCTGAATTTTCTTATCACAGTATCAGACCATCAATCTTGCAAGTTGTGGGATAAATTGACAGTAAGACTGACTGTGCATGCGCTCATCAGTATTTCCTTCAGTCTTGGTAACAAACCAGGATTGCACACCCCTTTTTCTTATCATCCATGTTGTTGCATGTTGCATGCATTAGCTGAGACTGATAAAAAATAATTATGGGAAGCTCCTCAATAAAACTTCTAAATTCACGGTGCGTTTTTGCACTTGTTCAAATGAAATTCACAATTTCTATAACGCAATTTATGACACATTGTTAAACTAAAAGTGTTTGCTTATTAAATGCTCAAGGTGGACGATACAATCATTAAAGAGACTTTTAGGATAGTTGAGATCACGTGTCATTTGCCCAACTAGGCCATTATTTTGACCTACCATTGCTGGTGCTTCATCTGTTGTAATGCTAACAAGTTTATTCAGTGGTAGTTGAGCATTTAATAAAGCTTTGTTAAGTGCTTTGTGTGTGTGTGTCAATACTTTTCATGGTTTCCTTCAAGCTTATCCACTCTAAAAAATTCATATCTTACATTTCCATCGTTTGTAACATAGCGAACAAATATAGCTAGCTTAGGGATATCTTATGGGTCTGTAGATTTATCCAATGCCAAGCTGAAAGCAATGCAGCTTTTCAGATCATTCTGCAATGAACATACAATTTTAGAACTAATTTCAGAAATATGTCTTTCAGTAGTAGGGTGGAAGATAAGAATTTATTTTATCGCATGTTTAAGTTTTGAGTTCTCTAGAGCGAGAAAATCAGTAATATATATAT
The DNA here is from genome assembly GCA_901482245.1 of Timema douglasi. NCBI lineage: Eukaryota > Metazoa > Arthropoda > Insecta > Phasmatodea > Timematidae > Timema > Timema douglasi. The sequence goes on along the minus strand of CABEEJ010000419.1, from coordinate 193,972 downwards.
ATATATANATATATATATATATATATATTTATTACAATTTCTCCACGACTGTTAGGTAGTTTGTTTCGAACAATATTCCAAGCTATAACAAAACTAGCTTCAGTAACCAAATCAATCACAAAAGTACTTATCTACATTGCAAAGTACTAGTTATGTTTTGCGTAACTTGTGTGTAATCAGTATCGCATGAAGAGTGAGGACGCAGAGTCCAGTTGCATAATCCTTAATTGTTTAAAACATTTTCTTCATAATCCATTGAAAATGGCTCCCTGCCAAGTTGGCTGTTTATTTATCGTTAGTACAAAGACTACATCCATAATCAAGGCATGTGCATTCTAGTACTGTAAGTAGCTGTATCAATATTTATCAAAATAGTTCTTTATTTTCACCACAGAGGGTGTGTACTTAAATTTAACAAGGCTGTTTTAAAATAGATGGACCTTGAAACTCAAATAATACAAATTTAACTTGGAGCCAAAATGGCTAACGTGGCCTGTATACCAGTAAGCTTGAGTAATACCTAGATAATTTGATTCATAATTATTCATATTTTTAATTCAAATTTTTTACTATTCACTTCAAATAGGGTTAATATAAAATCTTAGGAAAAATGGCAATAAAACCAATGTGAACTCAAGAGTTGCAAGTGTAGCCTTTTGGAGCCGCAGTTTGCCCACGTCTGATATATACATTAACAAAATGATAGGTCCATGATCTTTATAATGTCACTGGTGGGGACATAGACAAACATGTTTGTAATATTTTTTTAAGTTACTAGTAATGGGGAGACCCAGGTTAAAACCCTAACAGGATGGACTAAAGTTTTACTTTCTAAATGTTTTTTCCGCGCCACCTTCACGGAAATACAGGATCACTTCATATAAATACTACCTTCCTCATCTCTTTTACTTAAGTGTGAATATAAAAAACAAATTTATAAGATCTGGAGCACTTTAAAAATATAATTATGTGTACTCTCAAGTGGAGTTTGCTCTTTAGTAACTTGTGATTTAATTCTTAGGAAGGAATTCATATGCTCTTGTATATCTTTAATTTCTTGGTTAAATTTCTCCTTGTGTTTATGCTTACCATAAGAATCTGCTTCAACATGTCCACCCCAATTATTTATCTCCATCCAGCAAAAAAAAAGTTTTTCGTACAATAAAGGTTTTTTCTCTCTCAAAAACTATATAAAATGGTAAATTTCTATTAGAAGGATTTTTATATTTGCACTAAAGCTCTCAAATATCTAAGATTATTAACTTTCATGTTTGGGTGTATTAATCATCTATTATAGGTACAGTGACCATATTTCTGACAGTGAAAATCGAGACAACTTGGCAACATTTTTCAAAAGTAGCATAAGTATAACATAAGGCATAAGCATAAGTATAAGTAAGAACAAACATATCCCAAGATGTTTTATTACAATAATATGTAATCGTTATAAAGAAATATAGGCTACCTAAAAATGGTCCAACTTTCTTCTAATTCTTCCCATGTAAGTTGTTTCTTTAAATCTATCCAACATAGTTTACTCAAGCTTTCTACATTTACTTCCAGAGATCTAAATAGGTTATACAGTGGTCATAAAAAGAACACCTAGTATACTTTAGATATTGTTAATCATGGCCTTGTACTGAAGCGTTTTTTTTTGGAGCTCTTTAACTTTCATCATTTTAGAAAACATTCTAAATTAATCTTTCGTAAGGAGTGAAGAATTAGTAAGAGCTAAGACTTAGATATTATCTTAATAATTAATGATTAATGAAAGTATGGGTTTAAATTGGTTGATAATTATAGTATATTGCATATAATTATATTATGATTAATCTTTACAGGATGTTAGCGTACTTGGTATTATATATTTACCTTACAACGTGTACTGTAATACGAGTCAAATAGGATGAGCTAATAACATGACTTACTACACTATTGATTGACAACTATTTAAAATACAAGTTAAATAACTATAATAGTCACAACTAGTTTATAAAGTAGTTAAAATATATTGTGTAGGTATGAATCAAGTGGAAATTAACTAATAAAATGATACGATATACTAAGATTGATCAATTATTTGGAGTGATAGTAAAAATCAAACCCATATAACATTAATGAGCTAGTTTAAAAAAAAAGAGATTAAAATGATAACAATTTAAAACAACAAGTTAAATATGTTATATAAAATTGATGCGTAGTTTGAACTGAAACCTGCTATTGTTCAAGAAATTTTCAGAAGGTTAACTAAGTTTTTAACGGTTATTTAAGTCTTATCTGGTGCAATTTGTCCCTGGACTCCTTTCAGTGTTCCAGTATTCTGAAATTAAAATTAAAAACTTGCAATAGATTAACAGGGAAACAACCACTAAAATTGTGAGAAAAGAGGAATGGAATCTGTAAATAGAATATTAGATAAAGTGACAGTATTTAACCGACATAAGTTTGTTTGTTTAAATACTGTCACTTTATCTAATATTCTATTTACAGATTCCATTCCTCTTTTCTCACAATTTTACCGATTGTTTCATTGTTATTCTATAGCAAGTCTTTAATTTTAATTTCAGTTCCATGAATATGGTGCGTTGATTCTAGCACCGAAACATGTCGGGCGAATAGCGTTCCAGTGATTAACAGCAATACTGGAACATTGAAAGGAGTAAAGGGACAAATTGCACCAGATAAGACTTAGATAATTGTTAAAAACTAAAGTTAACTTTCTGAAAATTTCTTGAACAATAGCAGGTTTCAATTCAAACTACTCATCAATTTTACGTAACATATTTAACTTGTTGTTTTAAATTGTTATCATTTTAATCTCTTTTTAAAACTAGCTCATTAATGTTGTTATATGGGTTCGATTTTTACTAACACTCCAAATAATTGGTCAATCTTAGTGTATCGTATAATTGTATTAACTTATATAACCTATATTTTATAACTTTATAAACTAGTTGTGACTATTATAATTATTTAACTTGTATTTTAAATAGTTGTCAATCAATAGTGTAGTAAGTCATGTTATTAGCTCATCCTATTTGACTCGTATTACAGTACATGTTGTAATGTAAATATGTAATACCAAGATACTATAATTATCAACCAATTTAAACCTATACTTTCATTAATTGTTAATTATTAAGATAAAACCTAAGTCTTAACTTTTACTCTTTTAACTTTCATTGGTAGAAATGATTGTTTTCTGTCAACCAAGTTTTTATGTAAAATCAAATATTTATGTGCTGCCTCTGTTGCTGATACTTTATCTCCTTCCATCTTCTTTACAACTTCATTGAAAAGTGATGAAACATTGTGCAGGAACCATAGCCACAATTCTCCATTTGGGTCTTCAAAAAAATGATTTTAACTCCACAGGAGGGTTTGCTTGGGACAGAAAATAGCTTTTGAATGGCTCCATCATTTGTAGAACAAGCTCGAAAGCATTGTGTGTTCGAATAAGACAATAGTTTCTGGTGCTCTATGTCAATGTATTCACAGAGTTCCTTCATTTCTGCCACTCCCACAGTGTAAATGCGAAAAAACTTAAACAGTTACACAAGTATTACCTAGGTATCAACAGGAAGTGTAACGGCAGCACTGTTAATGCATTTGTTAACAACATGCGCCATGCAACCTACACCAACTAAGGATTTTTCAATGCTTTCTGATAATTTACCAAAGAGGTATTGTAGCCTTTTCTTTTTGCACCCCCGACATTTTTATTGGTGTTGTCTGCAGACATATCAACTAATGCTCTAAAACTTTGACATATACAAGTAGGCACATGAAAATATCTCACAACAATTGGTACTAATTTTCCAACACCATGATTTGAGCTGTCAACCCTTACCGTAAAACAAGACGTTTCACTCATTTCTTGTAATAACTGTCTTTGACATTCTGGAGCTAAGACATTTTTTTACCATGGCTTCGCCTTTTGTTCTTGCAGCAGAGTATTTTGGCTCAAATAATGTGGAAATAAGCTTAGATGTGCAATCTAACGATTTAAAACTATGATTGTATTTTATTATGTGAAAGGCAAGAACTGCCTCTTTTGTTACAATCTCATTTTTAGCTAAGTAATTCTTAGTAATGAACTTACTCATTGAAGATGTCATTGCAACAGCATTAACTCCAGCCAGGTGTTTTTTAGTCTTCAAATGGAGCTTGATGTCAAAGCGGCCACTTTGATCAATATTAATCTCACTTGAACATTGAGTGCAAAATCTAATATGTGGGTTATGTTCACGTTTCTTTAAGAAGGGATAGTCCTTTTGTAACACATCATTAAATGAACATATGCATTTTTTTGCTTCTTTTTTTGCAATTTGCTGCTATTACCACTCAGTCCTTTGAAGAATAAAGACATAACAGCAAATCACTGCACAAAATGCAAAAAACAAAACACGATGAAGCGAAATAGAAAAGCACAGGTCACTGACTGTCACTACTCTGTATAAAACTGAAAACAGAAGTTTGCGCGACCTTGAAAGGTCATGAAGAGGAAAGGGATAGCATCTGGCCACCCCACCGCCACCTTGCAAAGGCTTATTCAGATACTGTCAATAAAAGTAAAATATTATAAATATAACGATTTTGATATTTTTGCTTTACTTTACAAACTTTTTCCATTAGTCGAACAATTTGTGATATTTTAGTCGTTTTTCGGGATGCCGAGACACAACGCTTAAAATTGGGACTGTCGATTTTTTTCAGAAAGTATGGTCACTGTAATTATAGGCCTCCTAACAAATTTTGTTTTAAAATAATGTATACATTTAAAATAATAAAGGATGAAAAATAGTTGGGAATTAAAGTTTTGTCAAAACTTGCATTGCAATTAAATTATTATATATAAGATGTATTATATGTTCTTATTAAAAGAATACAGAAACTATAAAAAATTTAATTTGTCTAGATTTTTGTTAAATATACAGGTCTTAAATAAGTGACAATATCTAGGTTTTAAATATTAAAAATCTCTAATTTTTATTTGTAATGAAAATTTAAAAAACTAAAATAATATATTAAATAATATTTACTCTTTGATACCATTGTTACTAATTTTGATTCATATTTGTCATAAAAATATTTTAGCACTATTCTTATATTGCCATTGTTAGTCCCAACTATACTAACTAAAACCACATTTAAAAAAAATAGTTTAGCCCGGCATCTTGATAGCATTCTTTATCAATGGTTTGTGCATTTTTAACTGATTTATTTAAAAATCTAATACACCAAGGCGAGCAATTGTGTGCTTCACTTCAAATCTAACCTTGGTTTTATATTGTCATTATTTGATGGCTCTAATTTTATTAATATCATATGATAGGTAGCTTATTTTTTGACAGATTTCATGCTTCTCTTTTGAAGTCTTCACCAATTCAATTTATGTTGTTGTTATTTTTCAGTTTTTAACAATAATCATGAACATATATAATCATATAATATATTATTTTTCTCAGTTGTCTTTCTTTATTCTACCAAATATTTTGTACAGAAGCATAAAATTATATATTTTTATGACAAAATACCGTAATTATGTATATTTGTTAAAACATTAGCTTTTTATGTAAATCTGTTAACATTAGCCAGTAGGACTGAATTTTAGTTCTTAAGAAACGCTGCATACCATTGTAATGCATTTCAACATCACATATAAATTTAATGTTAGCCAAGGACTAATAAACTTAAAGGTCAATACAGATTCAAATAAGATATTTTGTTAGCAAATTTAATCAACATGAGTCTTATGACGGTTGAAAAATTTAAAGCTAGTTTTGAAAAATGTACAATAAAATATTAATCAAAAAATAACCAACTAAGTATTTATCCAATCTTAACAGGAAGGTGGTTGACTATCTAAAATAGATGAAATTATAACCAACTCAGTTTTGAAAGTTTTTGGCAAGGCCAGTTTTAGTAACTCACTCCTAAATTACTCTCTTGCCATCAATATTCAAAATACAAATTTTGATGAGTACTTTTTTTTAATAACACATTTATCCAGTTGTTATGAACACTTCATCAAAATACCAGAACATAATTTTGAGTTAATGTACTCTTTAACTGTAGGTACAGTGTTGATTGTTTCAATTACCCATGGTAAATACATTATTTCTAATTGATATGTCACAATTTATTTTTTCCATAAGTAAATTATGATTATCGATTATTATACTCTTTAAGTTATATCGTCTTTAACTAAACAAGAAGTGTGTTTGTGTGAAGCTAATAAACTTTTATACCTAACCTGGAAATATTAAATTTGGTAAAATGGTAGAGGTAGCACTGTAGAGAGCCAGGAAAGTCTGGGAATATTTCAAATACAAAAATGGAGAACTGGGAATTGGGGGAGTATAGATTTGAAAAACTAATCTAGAAAGTACTACTTTTAGTTGTAGTAGAAAATTTAAATCTGGAATGCTATTAAATATATCCTCAAGATAACTAAAAAAATTCTTAAAAATTTGAGATTTAAAATGGGGCTCTGTTAAGAAAGGGGAAGAAGGGCTTAAATTTTTAAAATAGATTAAAAACTTCTTTTTGGGGTAAATAATTTAAACGTGGCACAAAGGTAAGGTATCTTGCTCCCCAAATAACTAGAAAATTATATTTTAAAAATTTGAAGTTCCATAAAAGAGGCCCGGGAAATGAAAGTGCTTGAAAATTACAAAATTGATCAAAAAAGTTTCACTGTAGTAGAAAGTTAAAAATTATTAAGTATCTACAAGGACCACCTGGAAAAGCTGTTTGAAAATGTGTAGTTTAAAAGTAAGGGTTCATTTAAGTGGAAAATTACTACATAGATATAGGAATATAACTGAGACCTTTGGCTTTTTTGCACCACTTTTATACCACTTTAGCCACGTCACTAGTTGTGTTGGGTCTAATGGTTACTGATTAAAGTAACGACCACTCAGAGCCATAAGTCGCCGTGGACTATGATAGTCTATATCTTTGTGTGACCAATAATGTCACTAATTACCATACTTAACAAAACACATAAACTGATAAAATATGGCCCTGGATGAGAGACGAACAAGGATGGGTTATTGGTAGAGCTTTGGAACGCAAAGCCAAAGCTTCAGATTTCAGTTCCCATATGCTGGCTGTCATTTTTCACCTTATTGAATTTTATTCAGCTATCAGGAGCTATCCTGTAGACAATACTCACTCATCAGTGTATACCAGGCCTACACACAAATGCAAATAAAAATAAATATCCCGAAAAATTGTGAGGGGACACTTGAAATTCCCAAAACTAGTTAAAATAAATTTATCTGCATGATAAAAATTGAAATTTGGTTCAGTAAGAAAAAAAATCCCTTTAATTAAAATAATTAAAATAACACAAAATCCACATCTTTCTGAAAGGGTGTCAACTATTGTTAGGGTGTCACAGTTACTAATCTAATACAAAACGAACACCTACCTTTTGGTGACAGAACAAATTAAAACAAACAACATCTGACAACATATCTCATTGAACTGCGATGCTTCTGTTTTTATTGGGTTTCTGTAACAATGTATAGTGTTATATTTAATTTACCTATAGTCAACAATATCTCAAGCCCATGTATAACAAACCAGCATAACACCATACTTTGTTTCGCTAATTAAACATCTTATTACTAGCACCCTTAACTCCTGCCAAAAAAAAACAACCATCCTGACAAATTGGTCCACAGGAGCGAGGGGGGGGGGGGTT
>CABEEJ010000419.1:124101-182248 GCA_901482245.1 Timema douglasi | reverse complement strand
ACACACACACACACACTGTGACTTCCTGTCTGATCTCTACAAATGCTGGTTCATTTCTATATTAAAGTCCATCTGTTTTATCTTATTGCTTTAGGTTAGATAGTATACTTACATTGGCACTAAAAGTAGGCCTACCAATAAACAAAAATCAAACTAATTGGACTCTAATGTTAGAATAATCCAACATCACTGGTCACCTGTGATCATATTTGATTCTAACTTTAATTGAGGACTTATTTGATTGTAAAGTACTAAGAGAGTAACGGGTACACAAAAGCCGTAATGGTTCAAGTTGACTAAGGGGCCCCTATTGAAAATTAATTTGACTTTATTGGTTTCAGGAATATGGCGTTAACTGTTCAGATGTGTCCCTGGAAAGAATCTGGAGTCATGTGGATGTATTTGCAGCCGGACACTTTTTAGGGTGGATGTTTAAAGCCATTCTTGTCCGGCATTTTGGAATATTGTGGGCTATTAGCGTCATGTGGGAGTTCACAGAGGTCAGTGGTACTGAGCGTGTTTAGACTGAGGATAATCTCGCTATTTTCTTGAAGCGATCAAGTCATTGTTTGAAATCTAGTGGGGGATATTAAGGATGATTCTCAATGTGATTTTCCCAACCTCCACACTAATGCAGGTGCTTTTCTTATATGCCACATTTTCCTCATCCCCAACCCGAGTAGCAAGAAATTAATAACATTTGTTTAAAATATAAAATAAAAAACCTAAAACCTGCGTTATTGGAGGCGTGAGTAGGGATCTTGACTACATGTTTTTAAGAACCTGATTTTTATTTCAGACAGTGACTAAAAATCAGTATCTCAGTACTATCCGAATATTGTATATGTATTTGGAAGAAGGTATAGGAAATATGGATAGAAAACCTATAAACACACAAAATATGGCTTTTAAAATGAACAGAAGAACATGGTTCACACTTTACATTGCTTCCACTGGACCAAGAGGTAATGAATGAATGGCTCTGGAAGAAATTCGTTCACTACTGCCTAATCCCCCTGCCTAGGTTTCATTCTATCAGAACTCATCAGGAGGGAATGCGAAACTCGCAATGGTAGAATGAAACCAAGACCAGGGGATTGGGGGGTAGCGATTGATTTTCTTATACTTTTTTGTCCAGAAGCAGCAATTTAAAGTGTGAATTGTGTTTTGCTTTTCATCGTCAAAGCCATATTGTGTTGATTCTCTTTTATATGGTTTCTATCCACCTTTTCTGTGTCTTCTTCCAAATACTTATACAAAAGACCACAAAAAGCAAAAAGAAGCTTTGCTTAAAGAGATATAATATTTAGATACTAGAATTATGGTATATTCTAGTAAGGGCAAATGTGTGTGAGATTAATTTAAATTACAAGTTGTGTTTGGATATAAACTTGTTTTTAGAAAATGTGTGTTAAATACTCCAGATCAGGGGCCTATATTAAAAATGTATATTTTATTATAATCTTCTTTTACTTTTTGGCCTCTAGCTTGTCTTTTTTGAACTATCATGCAGCTATTTAATCGGTAAATAGTCTACAAGCCACTATATCATGTAACTTGGCTGTTAATGATCTGTATGTTGACACATGTGAGTTAACTTAAGCCTGGTGTCCACGAGCGACGTGTGTCGTCTTTGCACTCAGGGCATGTGATGCTGTGTTGCAGCATTACTTTGATTTAAATGATGGAGTTCACATGAGACGCAAGGTCTTGCATCAAATTGGCGTCATTGTTGCATCAAAACTAGTGACGATGCAGGTTTCTGCAAAACGCGGCGGTGACTCTACCGCTCAGCGTTTTGTCGGTACCTGTATATACATACAGCAGTGCACATGAACTGTGTGCATCATTGTGACGGTAATCGATGTACTGTCAGAATGGATGATGAAATAGATACATAACTTTTTATTAATGAGGTATGCGTTAACCTGTCATTTGGAAGTCGTCCCTAAAGGAATACCACGAGAGAAACAATAAAACAAGGAGCATGGATGGAGATATGCAAGGCCCCAGGTCCAAGTACTAATGAAATGGAAACCATAATTCTAAAGCTACTTGGCGAGTTGCATCTCAATTTTTTTTTCCCTAATAATTTTTATGAATGGGAAGAAAATATTTTGTATATACAGTGGAACTTTGGTTATAGGGACTAACTGTGACCATATGTCATCTGGATTATCTGAAAATCTGATTTTTTTTTGTTAAAGTGCCTTAAAACTAGATACGTTACTACCTGAGCATTTTTTTCACAATAATAATTTGTAAAATACTTGAAACATGTCACAACTCACAACCACTGTTCACTTATAAAATCATGAGTAGAGATCAGATGTTAGGCAAAATGCCTATACATTATTGTTACAGATATCATAAAGATGACTTATAAGCTCATGTCAGGTTATTAGGATTGTGTACAAAAAAGATAAGTTTGTATATTTTTTTCCGCTCCCAGGGTGTACATATCACAGCCATGGCTTCAAACCCATTGAGGCCAAGAGTTGCGTCCAAATAGACACAAGTCGTTAGTGTGCACTGCTCCGGGGGCAGTGACGTGGTGTAACTAGTCACCCATCCTAGCCTGCTCCTCTTCATAAGGTGTTATCCACAGCAATCAGTAGGTTCCAGTAGAGCACCTCGGGGTTATACAGATAATGGTGGGGGTAGATGGACACAGCCGATCAAGTAGATACTATTTTATCAGGTAGAAGCAGAAGTTTTATTTTATATAGAATTTGACAGACATAACAAAACATTTGTTACGTAACGAAAAAAGAAATTGATTCATGATTTCACGAAGCTACAAATATTTAGGTAATATTGTGGTCCACTAACCACTTATTATACATTTTCTACCCCCCCATTTCTAAACTTCTCCCCAATTGAATTTGCAGGACTTGATAACGTGACTTAATATCACGAGCGCTCAATGACCAAGAACCCGTGTCCCACGCTTTCCTTCCCCTAGTCACCAATACAGACACTAAACCAGAGGTGCTGATTGGCCAGGAGTCCGCGCCAAAACCTCCCACCACCTGGGAGACCACAGGTGCGTGCGTCTCAAGACTGCCGGGTTCAGCTGTTAATACATTGCATAATGCTTAAAATGAAAAAAAAAATAATTGGATGACTCTATAATTCCAACAAAGATTTTAAATAATGAAAAACTATAAGATTAAAAGTTTAAAGGCCTGAAAATTAAGTTAATGAATTGAAATTTAAAACATATATTGCTTACAACTTTGGTTGTGATTTACATAACTTATAATTACCATAAAACCCCACACTTTCTTATACTTAACCATTTGATAGTAATAAAGAGAATTACATTAGGCCTAGACGAATGGGAAATGAAAAATGTATTTATCAGTTTAGTACGCTTAGTATCTTGAGCGTATTAACAAAGGCAAACTATTATAATTTTATAAATGAAATGGTTGAGAGCTAAGGGCCTAAAACCCTGACCACTTTACAGTGGCATCAACTTAGTATCACCAGGCCACTTGTGTGAACTGCTTTTAGCGGTGACGCAGCGTCACAGGACACTACTGCAAAGATGACGCACAGCCCTTGTGGGCACCAGGCCTTAGACTGTTAATGATCTGTAAGCGGATATATGTGAGTTAACTTACTGGGCCTCTTAAGTCAACTTGCATCATGCCAACAAGGCTTTAAACTTGTCTTAAATTTCAGATTGCATTTGCCCACCTGTTACCAAATTTTGTTGAATGCTGGTGGGATGCCTTGATCCTAGATGTGCTGATTTGTAATGGACTGGGAATTTGGGTCGGTCTTCAAATCTGTAAAAGGCTGGAAATGAGAGAGTACAAATGGGTCAGCATAAAGTAGGTTGTATAAAGAATTTTACTTTTGAAAACAATCATTCAGAGTGTTCATAGGTCAGGAAAGTAATAAAAGAAAATGATTATTAAATGAAATTCTGCTTATAAATTTCATGCAATTGTCATAGATCAAGATATTGGTCATGGATACTCTAAAGCAATATTGACACAAAAAGTTAGTAGGAATTATATTTTTATGCCTTTTCCTACACATACGTATATCTTTGATTAAAACATTACTAAGAAATTAGAAAAATTATAATTGATGCCATTCTTAGTGACTACATCAGTTTGAAGAGATATACAATCTAATTTTTTGACATTTTTTTGTATTGTAGTAGGTTTTTTCTAAACAATTTTCCACTCTCTCTCACACAAATTCAGTTACATCCCCTCTAAATTATTCCATATTTGTTTCTTCCCAATTATTTAGTGTATTTGTGTTGATGGCTTAAAGGGGTTGTAAGATGTAGATGTAGAGTATGAGCTAAAAAAGGTTTTTTTAAAGATATTTTTATAAACTATTGGTCGGATGTATTGAGGATGGTTTTCCCTAAATGGTTTCCCACTTTCTCTCTATGTAAATTTGGACACACTTTTCTAAATTTAAACTTCATAATCCCTAACCCATTAGCATAATTAATACATAAGAGCAAAATCCAAATGGGTAGTACAAGATGTCCAGCGACCTGGAAATGTCAGGAAATTTGCATAGTCAGGGAAAAGTCAGGAAATTTTATCAAATTTCCAGAACTTTCACATACTCACTAATAGATTACGCAAATATTATTTATAAGTGTCAAAATAACATTTTTCTTTCAGTCAATACCCACTGCAAATCTCACAATTGTCCCTGTTGACTAATCTGTAGACTAATCCTAATTCTTAAAGTCAACATGCGACACCTTTCCACTCTTCTACTGTGCGTCTTGAGCCAAAGTTGAGTCATCCTTATGCACATGCATAAGAATGTGATTACTTTATAGGAAGGAAAAACTAAAAAAGAATGTGTCTCACAACAATTTTAGATTGTACTGGTATAAGGTGATCTTTTGATGGCTCAATATGATATTACAGAAATCTATCATAGATTACACCACTCCAACCCATTTATTTAGACTGATATCCTTTAACCCTTTCATATAGTGACAACATTTCAGCATGTGTATGTGTCTAGTATTATTATTACCTCAAGTTGTGATCTTAATAAAATAATGTTTATAAAATACTTTTTCTTTGCTGGAAATGTTGTAAATAGGCTCTGGAAAATCCGGAAAAGTCAGGGATTTTTAAAACGTAGCTTGGCTGGACACCATGTGGTAAGACGCGTCACCGAAAAAAATGATTACTGAACGTTACTAGCTTTGTTATTTACACAAATAGCGGGCGGAGGATCGTTTTACAAACTTAAATAGACAAAAATAGCCTCTCAGCGATTTTAACCATTTAGAAGCATTTTTCCTCATGTCACTAGAAAGTACAATCTGATGTTTCAAGTGGACTGAAGAGTGGTGTAATCATCGGTAGTGTAGCTGAAATGGCCTTGGGATTAAACTTAATTCTAATAACAATTAAAACTACTTCACCTCACTACTTCAGCTAGTACTGAAACCTAGCTTCATTGGTATTTATGAATGTATGCTAACATCCATCATATTTGTAGTCCCATGCCTCTTGTAACCTGCCAGGCCACCTCTACTTTAGTTTAATGAAAAACAGAATTGTTATAACTCTTTTCTTAACTCTAAGCTGCTTAATAAAGGGGGATTTCCTTTTGAAAAACCTGGAAAGCACAGGGAACATGGTTGTAAGAAAATAGTGGCAACCTCAAATAAATGTGTAACTTTGGTTTCCAGAGACATTCACTCGACATCAGGTAAATTAAAGCGGGCAGTTCTTCAGTTCACACCCGGTAGCTGGACGCATGTTCGATGGTTGGACCCCACGTGTACATACATGAGGTTCTTTGCTCTGTGCCAGTTGGTCATCTTTTGGCAGGTATCAGAGTTGAACACTTTCTTCCTCAAGCACATCTTCGAGATGCCTCCGTCCCATCCCATCGTCGCCTTACGCCTCATCCTCATTGGAGTTATAGTTGCTCCATCTGTTAGGTGAGTCATCCTTTAAGATTAATATGATTATTTCTTAACATTATTTGATAATTTGATAGTCACTGCTACTTATGTTTAACTTTTTTTTCCCTGAAACATTTTAACAAAGGATTATTTATTGTAAAACATGGTTTTATAGCAGAAAGCTTCAGCCGTGTCTGTTATTGTGTACAATTTAATCAAAACATATCCATGATATATATTTTGTGGCGCCATCTATATCACTGGTCTTTTGTTATATCTTGTCTGTGCTTGTCCATTGTCTGTGCTTACAGTCTAGTAAAAATGTTTTGAAGTCTTTCACAAATATAGATAACATTTCATACTAGTTAACAAAGTGTTGTTTGTATTGCAACTATCACTATAATAATCTGCGAAACCTCATAATTTATGGTTATCTTTCACCAGCTCTTATTTTGGATTGATACATTTTAACGGAACTCTTTTATATCTTTAACTAGATATGTACATAAGTTAGCAGAGGAAACAAGGCTGAGATGGTATGATCATGTAATGAGGATGTAAAAGGAAAGAATACCACAGAGAATGATAGAGATGAAGTGTGTAGGGAAAAGACCGCAAGGGAGACCAAGAAAGAGATAGAAGTAGTAGATAAAATTAAGAGTGAGAGGAGAAGAATGATTACGACGATTATGATGATGAACTAGAGATGCCGAAATTCCTATTTTACTCAATTCCAAATCTAAATTTTACTCTCTCGTTTCTGATTTCCTGAACATTTAAAATTTTGCTCTTTTTTGAGTTGGATCAAACCAACTATTTTAGGAGTCTGAATCTTTATTTTATCTACAAATCTCGAATTAGAATTAGAATCTTAAGAAATAAGATAAATAAAAGATGAAATAAAAATATAATGAAGTGATAAAAAGTAGAATTAGTAACTAAATATTAACTTTTTTGCTATAATTCATAAAGTATAATGTTCATACAGTTAATAAAGTGTTAAATTAATGGTCTAGGATTTGGTTCTTAAGTTTGTCCTATAAATACAATGAGTCTGAACCATCAATAAGGTGTATTAAAGCTATAAAACATAAAAACTGATTTTTTTCAAAGATTTGAGTTTTGAATCCTTCATAATCTCGAATATCCTTATGGATTCAAGGTATTCAAGGGTTTGAGGATTTGAGAGTCCAATCCCAGCTCTTTTTACATGCATTCAACCTCATATTAAAAATTATGTTATTTATTTGTATACTCTACTGTTTTTTAAAAAAGATAAAAAGTGTAAACCTGCTTCGGTGACTGCATGGTCTAAGGTGCTACCCTCACAATAGACCAGACTGCCAATGACAAAGGATCGAGGTTCTAATCCTGGGCGGGTGTACCGAGTCAGGTTTTTCCTAACTGGTATTCCACTCCACTTCCACACAAATGCAGGTACACTTCATCTAAATTCTGGATAGGTAGTAAGATGTGGCGCTAAAAATAAGCTAAAAAATGTAAATCGTTAACAAAATAACCCATGTTTGAATCGCACAAGATCACTAGGATACAAAGGTCATGTTAATTACATTTATAATTTGTTGATACTAAAGAGAAACAAAAAAACTACTATTAATGGTCACAATGAAAAATTTCCAAACTCTAAATATTAATATTGCTGTTTCATTTAAATGCCAGAACTTTCATTAACTGGTATTTGATGTATAAGAGTTAATCTAAACAAGGAGTTTGCGAAGCCTCACATACTTTTACTCAATTTTGAATATTCATTTGCTTGGACTTCGATTCAAGAGTAAAATTACTTATTTGACAATTATGAAGCTTCGCAAAAAAAAAATTATAAATTTAAAGCCAAAACACACTTTTATGGGGGAGGAGGCGAATCTTAATTTTCAGTTATCTAATTCCATCACAAATTAGCGTTAGTGTAAGAAAAATCTTAAATAATTATGTTACATTTTGGGATAGTAACTTAATTTATCATTTTAATATGTAATAAATTAATTAGTTTTGGATTAACGCATTTTTTTAAAATTAATATAATACTTACATTTACATAATTTTGTATCAAGTATTCAAACATTGATTCGGCTTCGGAAATATCTCATATTATTTGATCAACTTCAGTCACTTTGAATTGAAACAGTGTATTAATTAAAATGCCCCCATCTGCCTCTGTCCTTTCACCATCCTTTCTTTCACTCTGGTCCATTTTTCTCCTCTCTCACACACACACACTACACAGCTGTTATCTGCTCCTTACATCTCTTCCTTAGTTTTTCTTGTGATCATTAACGAATTGACCTGCCTTGATGGCCACATGTTCTAAGACTTCACGTTCTCAGTAAACTGGACTGCCAATGAAGAGGAGATTGAGGCTCGAATCTGGGTCGGGTTTACTGATTGTGGTTTTTCTTAAATGGTTTTCCACTCTCCCTCCACGCAAATGCAGGTACACTTCCCTTAAACATAACCTTCCTCATCACTAAGACCATTAGCATAATTAGTCGATATGTGAATAATCTAAGCGGGTAGTAAGACGCAGTGCTAGAAAAATAAAATAATGAATTGTAAATGTTTCAGGCAATATTACAGCTACACCACAGACACTCAATGCAAGAGGGTGGGGACTCAGTGCTGGGTGTACGGGGCCATTATGGTGACGGAAGCCATTTTGTGCATTAAGAACGGCAAAGAGCTGTTTGAACGCACACAGGCAGTTAACATCATTATTTGGTTCCTTTTACAACTAATGTTGTCAATAACGTGTGTGTATGGCTTCGTACTTTGGCACAAATACATCCAGGTATTTTTTTTTTTTTTACATTTCATTACAATCAGGGTTAATACTGGTTAGATATATTCTTATTTTTTATGTGTGTATGGCTTTATTATTGTTACTTTTAAATGCTCATTTATTTACCAACTTACTCTTTCCCCCTTTGTGACCCTATGAGAATTCATAATTTTCAATTTTGAATCGAATTCAAATCTTGGCTGACTTGAATCAGATAGAATTCAAGGCTCATGCTTGGAGAAAATTTTTGATCAAATCTCATGCCTAAAATTTAGCGATGGACGGGAATGACATTTTTGTATTGGTTCGGGAACAGGGCGGGAAATGAGTCAAAATATCGGGGTGAGGATGGGAAATTATAATGATGCATTAGATTAAAAAGATTAATTCTAGATTAACAATACATCTATGACATTATTTAATATAATACAAATTATATATTATCATAAAAAGTAAAAACATAATATAAATAAAGGTGTGCAAATAGCATTTCATATTGAAACATATAGCTAAATTTTGAATAAATAATGAATAATACAAAGTGAATAATTAATTTTAATATATTATATTTATTAATCTCTTTTGAAAATAGTGTTTTATATTTAACTNCAAAATAAAAATAAAAATTTACCCTTCTTAAATGTTCTCTATTTTAACACTTCTTAAAGGCTATCTAGGTTTGAAACACCGTAAATATTCTTTAGGTCTAAAACCTCTTGAATATTATCTAGGTTTTAAACACCTTAAATGTTTTAAGGTCTAAAACCCCTTTAAATATTATCAAGTTTTAAATCCTTTGAAGATTATTTTTGTATGAAACTCCTTGAAATTCCTCTTTGTTTAAAGCCCCTTTAATGTTCTCTAGAATTGACACCCCTTAAAGGTTATTTGTTTAACACCTCTGTAATCTCTAATCTTTGTTAGGTTGCTAACAATAGACAGGCTGACAATGATAATGTTTTAAATCAAATCTGTGTTGAATCTTTCACTATATTAAGTTTCTGAATCCAATCCAATGAAATATTTAAAAATGCTGATTGTCGTTTTGGACACATTTTAGGTTTATTAAGTAATGTATCAATAGCACTAATCACAAAAGGTAACACGTTAAATAGAGATTAAACAATTTTTACAATCATAGTTGATTAATATTTACAAAAAGGTGGGCTTTTTAGCTACATTAAAAAAAGTTATTCTCTGTCACATATGTCACATGCAACTATCATTCATGTGATTCATGTACAACCTGGAATTCAAGTTAATTTCTTTATTCACTTTACTCTGCAACTAGTTTCAGGTTTGACTGTCATGATTTGTTAAGCAAGTATGAATTATAGATTCAAATAATTTTCAGTTAAACCTATCAAATTCGAATCTGGGATATATTAAGATTTGAAATTTTGAATTAAATCCAAACCTTTCCAATAGGTAAGATTCTAAATTTCAAATTTTTAAGATTTGGATTCAAATTCAAAATGTCGATGGTTTGCACAGGCTTACTCCCTTTGGAGTATTTGGTTTCCTCTTTTAGTAAGTTTTATTGAGACTTTATTACCTTCTCCCAAAGAATTCCAATAGAATGATATCTCTCTTTGTGCAAGTGCAGCATTGTAAAGTGTGAATGAACTGTCTTCTGCTTTTCACTGTAAAAACCATATTGTGTATTTTCCTTTTATTTGTTACTTTCTTTTAATCATGTATATTTTTCTCCATATATGATTGGATTGAATGTAGGCCAAAGGATGACTGTAATTAAAAACCTTGCTATTTATCCATCACTGTTTCCAGCCTGTGTCCTGGGTTAGTATTTAATTTAAGCCATATATCTTCCACTACCAGTTTGCTAGGCCTGTCTAAGCTTATATGTCATTTAATATAACTTAAGA
The DNA here is from genome assembly GCA_901482245.1 of Timema douglasi. Classification (NCBI taxonomy): domain Eukaryota; kingdom Metazoa; phylum Arthropoda; class Insecta; order Phasmatodea; family Timematidae; genus Timema; species Timema douglasi. The sequence continues at coordinate 171,648 of CABEEJ010000419.1, read as the reverse complement.
CTAGGACAGGCACAATTTAAACCCACATTTCACCAATGTACATTTTTCGGGCATACTGCAAATTGAACCCGGGACCCTTAGCTCAGTTGACGGATACACTAAAAACTGAGCTAAGATGTTGGATATCCATGATGATAAACACAAATGTACATTTTATGATAAGCGCACATTCAGATTTTTAACTGAATTAAAAAAAGCCGCACAAATTATTCCATTTTTAATCAGACAAAAAGAAATACTATCTTATATTAGAATTAGATTTAAAAAATTTGAAGGTGAAATTGAACTTTTTGAGTATGTAGTCAAGACCTTTTTTAGAATCTTTTTCAGGTTGCATTCGAACAACTATTAAAAGTCAGCTTGATCACGTTAAAGTAGTCGCACACCCCTAGTTATTACTGTATTTCTCATAACTAACTTTACATGATCTGTCTGTATCTTCACCTCTATTTTTCACACTAAGACTATATCTATACACGAGCTTAAAATCTACAGTAATTAATCTTATTTGACTTAATTGGACTGTACAAGCCGATATTCTTGGTGTTTTTGTTTTGTGTTTTTCAAGTCCACAGTGGTTATTACATGTAATTATTTTTGTACGTTTTTAATTTTGACTCTAGCTAGTCCCATTGTGATCCTTTGGTACGGTTGGTTTTGATTTTTATCCCTAAGCTATTTGTATTTGTTTACATAAACACAATAATAAAAGGTTTACATAAAAATTTGAAATTTACATATATTATCTTTTTATAACTCTTTACAAAAGTATTAATTTTTTGAATTGATTTTGCTTCCTTTACCCTCTCTTATTGTGGGCATGTGTTTTTATAGACATTACTATGTGTTTGCCGTGTTTGTCTTGTCAAAGCTTGGAAATAAAGCTATAGCATGAGAGTTTTAGCAGCATTAATAATAGAAACAAATTGATACCATTGGACATATCAGCTTCTCTTGTTTTTGTAATATCTAACATTTTAGAGATGCTTCAATTAATGGCTTGGTGATTATAGAATACTTAACAAAACATTTTTGTGTCCCCCCTCAAGTTGAGCTTAAGGGAACTTATTATTGAGCTTCTGAGCACCGACATTTGAGTATTCATGAAGTCTACAGAACACTAAAAAAAATTAGTAAGAACTGGCAACCTCTCATGTAATTTTTATCCATCAAATATAAACACAAACTTTCTGTCAACCCCTAAATTTATAATTTTATTTTTCACGCAAATTATGAAGAATTATACACATCTTATAATAGGTGCAATTATTTTAGCATTGTTGGACTCTTTTGCAGAATGGTGATGAAGTGTCCAGAGAATCTTCACCCATAAAATCACCTGAAGTTGGTTCTAAAGATCATCCATCCGGATTAAATAAAATTCAAGAAATAATAGGTACGAGCCTTCTTTTCAATGACATAATATATTAAATTTTTTTACTACATCTTACCCTTGGTCATCGTGAAAGACTACAAATTTTGTCAGAAGGCGATTGATTATTCTTCCAAGAAAACTCGGCCTAGATTGTGTTAGTTTTGTTAAAAAAAAAATCTCCTTTGAAAGCCTGTAAAACACCCAAAAATTAAAATGATATTTTAATAAAGTTCTTAGGACATGATTTGGAGGCTGCATGGTCTACATTGTCTCTCTCACAATTGACTAGACTTTATAGAGGACAAGGAAATTGTTGTTGAATCCCAGTTGGGTGTACTCAAGGTGGTTTTTCCAAACTAGTTTTCCACTCCCTTCATGCAAATGTGAGTGGACTTCCTCTAAATTCTTCTTTCTTTATATCGAACTTAACCTGAATAGGTAGTAAGGCCCGGTGATTAAAAAAAATCATAAATAAAGCTTCACAACATTTAGAGAGAGAAAAAAGTTTCTTTGGTTTTAAAAATAATTGACATAGAAATGTAATTCAGCAAACACGTTAAAAATGTTAAGCCGTTTATTTAATCTTAACAAAGTCTTCAATAATACTATAAATTAAGCTTGTTTTCATGTAGATTTTAGATTAATTTCTCCTAATATTGATGTTATTTATTTGTGAGAAACTTTTATGATTAATTATTATTGACAATCTAGGTATTTATAAATAACTACTTTGTTGAGTTTTATGTACTTAATGTTATTTTTATATGGAAATAATTTTTATAAAGATTGTTTCACTGCAGGAACAAATGAATCAAAATCAACATATAATGCGTATCACAATCTCTGAAACATTGTCGGACTTTATTTTGTATATCTAGTAAGCTTCTATTACAAGTACTTGTAGCTGTATTAGCCCAAAATGGTTGGGTTTCAGTTTATAAAATAATTTTTTTTCAAACTGTCTAATCCATTTTGTGTTGTTTTTCTCGAGGTACATTGTGTTATGTGAATCTTGATCACAAACTAGTTTCCTTAAATTAAGTGAATGTTATATAAGCGTTAATCGAATACTACTTTATGTTTATTGCAATCCTAACATAAGAAAGTTTTGTGTTTATTAGAAAAAAACCTTTTTTAATTGTTTTTGAATTTGAGCATATTTCAAGCGTTTTACTCTTGATAATATTTTTATATTCTAGTAAATCAAGGATTTTAAGATGCAGCATACCCATACCTTAGGTTAATAATACTTTAATAATAGGTTAAATACTTCTGATTGATTATTGGAAGATAAAAAACACGTTAAATTCACATTTTAGAAAACTAAGTATGCACCATAAAACTACCAACACATTACAAATTATCTAAATACCGTATTATTGTTGTTGTTGTTGTTGTTGTTGTTGTTGTTGTTGTTGTTATTATTATTATTATTATTATTATTATTATTATTATTAGACTCACCAAAGTCTAGTAGTTACAGGATGTGTTATAGAGGGTTTTTTTAGTTCATAACAACCTTATAGAGGTCTCATGTAATGTGCGAACTAATTTAGCTTTTCTGATTGTTCAAAAATGTTGTGATACCTGATTGCTCTGATACTTTTGTATTGCATGTTTGGATCAAAATCTATTATTATTCAAACAAGGTCTATGCATGAAAACTAATTAAATCATAATTTGTGCTTTATCTTAAAAGTTTTTTGTTTGGAGGTTTTTTTTGTTGCACATCTTACTACTCATCTGGCCTATTCACATATTTAAAATGATGAGGCAGGTATAATATAGAATAAATGTACACATATTGGTGTAGAGGAAGGGTAAAAAAATCACCTCGAGTATATCCAGCCAAGATTAAAACCCTGTCCTCTTTTAAACCGGCAAACTGAACCAAATTAAGTTGACACATTCACCCATGTGTCTACCAATCTTGATTCTTTTGGTGTTAATGTAGATTTTTTTAATCCACTTTTTAACCCAAATTTTGCTAGTGAACATTGTAGTTTATCAATACATCTAGAGATAAACTAATTAAATGTAAATAAATAATGTGACAAATCTTATTATTTTTCATTTCTAGGATCCTTACCTAGCCATAAAGAAACATCTGAGAATTTGAAGAGAAGAAATGTGACTGTTAAAAATGGGGGATTGGTTGGATTCTGATTTTGACCAGAATTTAAATCCCAAGAAGTAGGTAGAGAGGAGAACACTCAAAAGAAAAGTTTGTCATCGTGTCAAATTGTTTGCGGTTTTTGAGCTTGTGAGTCAACATAGGAAAAAGATTAATTTCCATCACCTTTGTCTGTGATTTATAAAATATTAATTTATTTGACTGTTCAACAACTGAATACTTATAATAATTTTTGTAAGAGATACAGTACATTAGATGTACTTTGATTTTCAAACTTGGCTATATCTATCTAAAAATTTCAATTCTAATTATTCTAGCCAAGGATTCTTTTTACTTTAACCAACATACAAATTTAAATTTTGTAATTTTTTTCATTCATATTTTCTAGATACTTGGGTTCAATTGATTTATCTAAATCTATTTTAGTTCCTCTTTATCCGTGGTTGAGATAATTCTTTAAGTTTGTTATATATTAATACTGTGTGTACATATCCCGCCCCCCATTTCTATGGAATTTGACTTACAAAAGTGTGATTTAAAATGTGCAGAGTGTAAGTTTTTGAAATTTTAATTTATTCTAATAGTTTCTAGTCCTACAACAGAAACCATATTGACTTACAAGAGTTATCAAACTAGGTTATCATGGTGTGTAAATATTTGACTGACTGAAATTCAGTTATCTACTAGCATCCTATTAGTTTGTAGTTTGTATTTGTCTTGATTTTAACAACTATTCGCTTTAGGATTAGTTCATCAGTTTCTAGATTGAAAATAAAATACAATTTTTAGTGTTTTTATTTTGTGTATAAAGTGTTACATTATTTTTTAAGCAAATCTCTCTAAAAATTTAATATATACATACTTGTTATATATATATGTAATAATATATATGTTATGGATAAAGTGAATAACAGGTCACTATGGAAGACCTGGTTTTATGCATAGTGACCAAAGTATTCAGGCAAAGTGATAACTATTTAATTTTTCATTTTGACTGCGCAGAATGCACAGTCCGGGCAATATGATTTTTCTAGTAATATTTTTTATTTAATTAACTACAAATAAAAATTTGGATTAGGACACTAGGCTAAATCATAGTTTAAATTAGGACCAATTTACTAAGATTGATTGATGTTACATCACTCTACACCAATATCGCCCATATCCACGGACTCGCAGTAATAGAGGAATATCTCAATACACGTCCTTCTGGTACCAGACCCACTACCGCATTCCTATCAAATTTCATTTAGTAGAAAAATTACTTCAGATTCCTGGACAAAATCTACCTACAAACTAAAGCTACTGCCATGGCAACGCTTATGGCCCCCTCATATGCAAACTTGTATATGGGGAGACTGAAACATATGTTCCTGGGCAGACAACTGCTACAGCCCCTTTGTTGGTTCATATACATCGATGAAATCTTTATGCTCTGGACCAGCACCACTCAGCAACTCGAGTCCTTGCTGGCAGATCTCAACAAATTTTCACCGCTAAGCTTTACCTTGAATATATCCTCATTCAGCATTACTTTTCTGGATGTAGACATGACATTCCTTCAGGGACACCTGAAAACAACTGTGCACATCAATGAAACCAACAGGCAACAATACTTTCATTATGATAGCTGCCACCCTATGAGCACAAAGAGATCACTCCCACATAGCCTAGCCATTAGAACCAAAAGAATTTCCTCTGAACACAATGAAAACTGCAACATACTTTTATGAACAGAGGCTATCCCAAAGCACTGGTGTGTAGTCAAATAGACAAGAACTCAAAATAGCGGTCCCTCAACATCAACAGGAACAAACATCATCATCCCTCTGGTCACTACATACCACCCTGGACTCCACAAACTCAACAATCTCTTGAAAACAGGTTTCTCCATACTTCATTCCTCCACCACTACACAACATATCTTCAAGGAGCCTCCAAAAGTAACCTATAAACAACCAGCCAATCTACGCAACTTACTTGTAAAACCCAAACTGCTGGACCTCACTATTCAACCCAAACAAATATCAGCTAAATTTCCCTACAACCTCACCCCCTGCAAAACCTACACCATACATTAACCAACAAAGTCATTCTCCAACAACATAACTAAAATAAGTTATCTTATAAAAGGCCACCATACTTGTGATTCTTAAAACATCAAATGGAATGCAACCAGTGCCAAGCACAATACATTGGTCTCACTACAGAAACACTAAGGAGGAGAATGAATGATCATTAACTTGACACAAAAATGAAAAATAAAGAGAAGCCTGTAGCAGCACATGCCAAAATCCATAATCTGGACTTTAATCACTGTCACACAACCAAGGTGGTCAAATCCCTAGACAAAGAAATATGCAACTCTTCACAAATAGGATATGGGATCTGGCCTATCAATGTCATCAAATCCAGACAAGCCCCTAATCTCAACCTTAGGTAATTCCTCTCCTTTCTATCAGCACACTTATTATTACATTCAATATCACAATAATAATACAGTATATAACACAATTTTTAGTTTTTCTATCTATCTATTTATTTATATTGCTGCCATCTATACAGTGATATAACTGAAAAACAGTCAACCTTGCAGTTCAACCAAGAGCATCAATCTACTCTTTTGACCTGATGAAGCTGTTTGTGACGGTAAAAGCGTGTCCTTAAAATGTGTTTTTTTAGTGTTCTATCTCAACAACTCCAGTATCACCAAGGTAAGTGTGCTGGTTATCCCTCCTAATTCAAACCCTAAAAATAAAAAACTAATTGAATATATTTTCCTCAAATTGTCAAAAATACAAAACAATACTTATTTGTATATAGCTACCAAATATTAACCTGATAAACTTAGTCCTAATTAAATCCGTTTCTTGAGTATTAACGCAAATATTGGTCCTTCTTATATAAAAAACCAAATTGTGAAACAATTTGTCAAAATAAATATTTGGTTCATATAATATTTAAAAATAAAAACACGATTCCTTACTTTCAATAACTTTTTTTTTTCCATTCTTGTAGTTATATTTATTTTACAATCAAACTTAAACTTGTCTATTAGAACAATTAAGACTTTGCTAAGAATCACACATCTTTTTTTTCTTTTTGACATTTCCATCTATCAGAATTACATCCACCCTGTAAAGACGACTTTTGAAGTTCCTCATTTGCACCATTATTCGAGTCTGGCATTGTTTTGAAAATCCCTTGTCATATTGGCTTTAATAATATCAGTTCATTGTCTTCTGGATCTCTCTGATATTCATGATTGTTATTACTTTTAAAGTGTGACTCCAATTCCTCTTCTGTATTTATGCTGGTCATTGCTTCTGCCGGTAAGGAACTTTTTGAAACAAACATATGCCTCGTAAGGGCTACAATTATACCGGTCTGATGTCCTCTGTTTTTCATGATTGGTACAAACTTTAACCCTACTCGACCACTTATTAGTGTTGTTAGTCTTTATGCAAGAGCTGAGAATGTTTTCAACATCCTGGTTTGCCCTTTTGACTGAGCCTTGGCTCTGTGAGTGCCTAGGTTTGCCATTCAATATCTTCAGTTCATTCATGTACTTCAAAGTTTCTTAATAATATTGTTAGCAAATTCCTTACCATCATCACTTTGCAAAATACTTGGTGCACCAAGTATTGTAAATGTTTTTAAAATAACATACACTACTTCTTCCGCACCTTTTTCTACGTAGAGTTCTTAGCTGTACAAATTTAGTAAGATGATCCTGATATACAAAAATAAATTTATATTTTACATCTGTTTGAGATTGCATTTCAATCAAGTCAACCTGACATCTTGAGTTAATTTCATTACTGATAATCGGCTTGATTACTTTTTTTTTTACAGAGATTCAAGTAAATCACAGTCATTTCCCTTATAATATGTTTGTATTATCTTTAGCTCTCTTAACATGTGGTTTTTTTCCACCATGACCGATCAAAGTGCAAGTTTCGTGAAGTATTTGGAATATTTAAAGAATAACCTTCCTTCATAGGAACAACCAGCTTTTCTACATCTCCTATAGAAACGTCACACCGGCACAAACGCTGATACTATTTGGGTAACTTTGGTGTATATTTCACTTTTGACTGTCTAACTTTCTCGATCATATTCAAATACACACTTTTGTTCTTCTTTTTTAGCCGTTAATAACTCATTTAATTTATCACCAAAAATATTTTTATATCACATTTCGGATCCTCTATCACCTTAAAAAAGTTAATACTATTATCACAAAAGTATTATTATTAATTAGCACCACATCTTATTACTCATTCGCGTTATATGTATTTAGGCTAATGTGTAATAGAGGGTAATTATGAGATGAAATGGAGGACCTACACTTTAACGTGGGATCAAAACCACGGTGCAGGCCTGGTATTCTACACATTCACAAGTTGTGATTAATACATGTCTTGTCGGAGGTGAAGGAAGGGTTTGGCAATCAGATAAATTTGTGCCGGAACCAAGGATTGAACCTCAGACCCCCAGCACTGAAGTCTGACACCTTACCCCTAAACCATCAGGGCACCACACAAAAGTAAACTTGCTTTAAGCTAATCACAACAAACCGAAGGCTCTACTGAATACTGTTGTCGACCTAGTACAGGTAGAAACATGTTTAATAGCTGCAGGTGGACGCGCGGGTGCTGATTGCTTGGCACTTGTTTAGATGTTCCTTATTCCCACGATGCCATTGGCATAGTACTTGTTGTTTTTCACATAGTTCAAAGAGTGTGGAGCATAACACATACTGCCTGGTTTTAATGATAAATTAGTCAATTAACAAACATTTATTACTTTGCCCGACTACTTTGGTCACTAATGTCAGGTCATTTTTCATAGTGACCTGGTTAATTATTCTGCCCATAACATATGTATAAATTTTCAATATGAGTTCTTAAGGTAAAAAAAACACAATTTTATTTTTTAAATAAATCCAGCAATTATTATTTTAGAAAATTGGCAGCTTGACGAACACTTGAATCATTCACATTTTGATTGTATTGTTGATTTTCCCAACAATCTACTTGAACTGGTTTTTTCTATGTACATTAATATATATAGTCGTATTATTAGTAATAAGCAGATATTGACACTAAACAAATTTCATTTTTCTGATAAAGCATGGTCGTTAGAAACAATATATATTTTATAGTTTCAGTGATATTTGTAAAGAAATCATTCACACATTTTGATATTGTTGGTATGTGTTGTAATATTGTGTTCAAAGCCAAGCTCAGGAGAATGTGTTCTTTTTATTTGTGATATTGTACTATTCTCTTGTTTCTTAGTCTCTTTATAAGTGATAAACATGTTCTAACTACAAAAATAATACATGATAAACCAGAAGGAATATCACTCACAAAAAAAATGCTTACAAAATATAATTTTACTTTTTTTCCTAAATTAAGTGTAATATGACAAAGTCAGTAATGGGTGCTCAAGGAGTGTGGTTGAAGAGGAAACCCAAAGGTCATTGTGAAAGAAGCATCTTTATGTTGGTTTGGGCATGTTGAGACAAGGAGTGTGGATTGAGTGAAAAAGCAAATATATGAAGGTAGAGTGTGTGGATCAAAAGTAAGGGCTAGGCCATGTAAGACGTGGCCAAATGTTGTAGATGAATGTGTGAAAAAGAGAACCATTAAGAGTTTTAAGAATAAAAGAGTATGTATGACTCGGTGTATGGATCTTTCTTATTGAAGCAAAGGGTGTATGCAAGGATAGGGAAGTGGGGTGAAAGCTAGTGAGGATGGATTTAGTACTGGGAATTGATTTTTTGAGTAATATACAGAGTTTCTTGCCTACTCTGTAAGGGAATGGTGTGATTAGGTATGCCTGTATGTAATTGCTGTATAATTGTAACTACAATTTGTAAGTTGGTTATTGATGGGTATAAAATATCTTTAAGTGTATTTGATTGCAGTGTCATGTTCACCTTGGTTTTAATTCATTATGTTTAGTGTGTGTTGTTTTTACACTTATTCATAGCAAATTTTAAAAAATGTGAGAACTTCTCAACAAACTAATATAATTTTACTTACTATTAGTTGCACTAAGCTGAATATGTAAAAATAGAAAGAATGTGTTTTTAAAAAGTAGTAAAAGCCTTATTTAACTATATTTTAATTCCTAATATAATGACTTAGCCTTATCCTTTTTTTTAGTTTAGTAAGTCGTGTTTGCTATAATTCAAAATTCAAACACATTTTATATGTTAATAGTATCTTAATTTCAACTATATTTTAAACCAGAATTTCTCAAAACAAATTTTAATGAGATAAGACAAAATAACTATACAAATATTATTAAAGATAAAAACATATGTTTTTAAAAATAAGAAAAATAAGCCTACATATATTATCGAGCAATTTAAATAATAAATAATTATCAATTAATATAATAATTTAAATTATAAAGATAATTAATGAAGTGCAATATAAGTACTCACACAATTTGACAACACTGTATACTCTCCAGTGTAATAAGTTTTGTTTGTGAAACTAGAGCGCAGTGATCAAAGAAATATTTATTGAGTTGCCGACCACATAACAGAACGAGTATCCATGATGACTTCTGAACTCCCAGTAACATGATCACGGATCATCACTACAAAATACAATGCAGACACAACTACCAACTATTGAACAAAAAATACTTTATTGCTTTTCACAAGTTTAATGCATTAAACATCAAGTTTGATTCTAAATGGCCTCTTATTACACGCTGGCTAAATGTTCTAATTCTGTCATACTCGCTTTGACCCACTTATCACAAAATCACATAATGGCCAATTCTCACATGAATTAATTCTTCTGAATATAAAACAATAATCAGCATTGTGTGGTAAGTTCTGCTTGCAAAATTAAATTAGTCACACATGGACATTTTTTAAAGTTAGATAAAAATATTATTAACTTAAGGTATTAAGAAACATTTAACAAAAAACTATACGGTTAAATAGCCATCGATAAAAAAAAAAGCTTAAAAACTTTAGTATAACTAAGCCTTTGCCAAATACACCCTTGAGAGAGTTCAAAAATATGTTTGGGCAAAAGCCTTTTTTTTTCAACAAGCGTTTTACATTGTAGAAAGAAATATATAGTTCTTTGTGTTAAGAATGTGTGAAAATTTTATTTATTAAAAACTTTTTACGGTGTATTTTTAGTCACAAAAAGTTTGTTAACCTAATCAAAAATGTAAATTGAGATTGTGCTGAGTATAGATAATGTATTGTAATTTATAGTTTGTTGTGCATGCCAAAGATTCTAATATATAGAGATAAAAAAAGTTCATTTTTTTCACACTTTTAATGAACTAAATATAAATTAGTTAATCAAGCTTTTTACATGTAAATATTAGAAAGCTTTGAGAATCATTATAGCTTTATTATTGATTTATAGATTAGTTGTTTTAACTTTTCTTAATTATTTTAAATTAGGAATAGGTTTAATCTTGAATATGCATTTTACCTTCGAGTCCTGAATCAGAATCTTAGAAAACATGGTAAATTTAAGAGGTCTACCTAACTACATTAATTCTTAACTTGCTATGGTAATTTTAAAAATGATAAAATTGTTATAATGGATTCATACATTCAGTTAAGTGGTAAATTAATGATCTGGGGATTGATCCTTAAGTTTGTCCAATAATTATATTAGACTAAACCACCAATCTCTACTAATAAAATGAGGTTATCTGTCATGAGCATTGCACAATATCTACCACAAACGGAAGTCTGAAATTTTATATCTTAGCTTTTGCACGAATGTTTTCACCTTGAAACTGTAATTTTAAAATTTGTATTAGATTTTTGTTTTAATTAATCAACAACTGTTTCAAGCTCCTGGTAACGCAGCGATTAAAGGCATTAACTTTAAAGTTACCTTTCATATAGTCACTAAACTATAAACATTTCTCCTGGGCAACACCAGATACTTTAGCTAATTAGTATTAATAAATGAAAGAGCCTTAAAACAAATTTTGACTCTTAGTTTTGTTTATTTTCATCACGAGTGTAATATTTATCTCAAATATCCTTAAGAATTTGAGAAGTTTGACAGCCTCTCTTGTTAATTATTATGTTCAAAATATGCCTTATTAATGATTAGGTATAAAGAGACAAGTTTAGAATCAGGGCAACCGCTTTACCCTGAAGGAAGAATGAGAACCTTTAGAACACTCAGCTGAGATTCAAACTTCGACCTCTCCATCATTAGCAAAACAGTATATTGTTATTGTTCAGTCGATTGGTACTTTAGGATTTTGGTAGAAAATAACCTTAGAAAATACAAACGCGTCTTTTTCGTGGTTGACAATCTTAATACTTGGCTATATTATTATTATTGTTGTTATTTTATAGGTATTGATAATATCTATCTAAAGTGACAGCTGTAAATTACATGATTTAACATATGAATACTGCTAATAAATTTTCTAGTACCCTCTTCAGTGGCAGCATGGTCTAAGGTGCCTTTCTCACAGTAGATAGACTGTCGATGATGAAGAGATGAAGGTTTACTGAGGGTGGTTTTTTTTTCAAAATGGCTTTCCACTCGTCCTCCATGCAAATTTGGGAATACTTCCTCTTAATATAGCCTTCCTCATCCCTTAAACTATTAGTGTAATTAATATATAAACGTATAATCTGAATGGGTAGTAATATGCAGTACTAAAATAAAAAAACTTTTCTAGCTGCCAGATAAGGAAGGTCCTTCCTATGAAAATTGTAGGTTAATAGATTGTAGTCCTTATAAATTATATTTGTGTATACACTGTTCATATCCTTAATCACATGACTGTGCCAATTAATGAGATAGTCAGACACTTCATCCATTAAAACCCTTCTGAAGAAAATCATCTAATGCAAGGAGCAACCGCCATGCAGTCAAATGACCAATAAAATAATCTAAAACAACTTTTTAAGACAAAAGATCTAGGATATTATTTGAATTGTAGGTTAAGTACAATCACAATACATATATACTTATAACATGATTTGAACTATCAAACTTATAATTAGCAACGGATCCTTTCACTGCCATTGGTTATTTTATTTCAATATTTTACATAAATTTACTTAACTATGATTGGTAATCCATATAAACGAGTCCTTATAAAGTTAATTTTGACCAACTTCTACAGATAACAGACCATAATAAGGATACGGATCAGGACTCTAAATTATAGACAATCTGATATATTAGCATTGATTTCTACAGACTATGGACTTACGGATACAGTTTCTTTAGATGGGGCTTAGTTAACGCTCCCAAGTTATCTAATAATTAATACGCCCAATTTTTTTAGTTTGAGAAAATATTGCTTATTTAATTAAGATTTCTTTGTTATAAAAATACTACTGAATATTTTTGCCTGTCATTGATTCATAAGTTTGATTTCTGGTTTTATTAAGTAGGCCTTGTTCCTAAAAGCTATAGAGAACTTGGTTTTTCACTTAAATTGAATTGTAAAAACCAAACTCTTCAAAGGATTCAATATTAATACTATTTTTATTGAATGTGTTGTACATATAATGAAACAATGATTGCCATTTAGAGAAGTAGATTTTTCATGAAAGGGAAGAGCTGTTGCTGTTTTTAAATTTCAACCTATGTAAATTTCAAAAAGTTATAGATTGTATATGTAGTCAAGTTATTTAATGTTTTTTATTATGCGTTACTTTTTGTTTTCTGTGCATATATTGTTGTCGAGATATGGATGTATTGTATTTAGTTTGAAATAAATTTGTTTTAAAAAAAGATCTTTATTGATATTAAGTTTCCATAGTGTACATAATTTTTAAGTTAATAAACAATCAAACACCTTAGCTCAGTCGATAGTATGTCTGCCTGTTGAGCTAAAGTCCGGGTTCAATTCTCGGCATGGCCGAAAAATGTCTCCTTGGTGGAATGTGGGCCTACCCTTTCACATTGATAAATTAATGACTGAGGATCAGTTGTTGTGCCTATCCTATAAGGCAAAGGAAGCTATGACACCAGGGCTATTATGACCACGACGCAAAACAAATTTGTGACCGTTAGCAGAGAGAAAATAAACTTTGTGTTAAAAGTTATTATGGCCGACCACTTTGCGAAAGCAAAGTCCTTGCAAGCCCAAATATTTTCCTAGTATAGTGACACTAAGTTGCGCAGACATTTTGCTTGTCCATTAGTTTGCGTTATGAGGTTATGTTTGCTAGATTTTGTATTTATTAGGTGTTTTGTGTTACCCGATTTAAACTTTCCATCTCATTAGCTCAATATAATAATCTCAAAATGTTGTATGTGTTTTTCACGTAATCTAACTTTAAATAAGTCTGTATCTTAATGTAGACCAAGAGGAGATAGTACGCTTACAGTGGAGCTCAATATAATAATCTCAAAATGTTGTATGTGTTTTTCACGTAATCTAACTTTAAATAAGTCTGTATCTTAATGTAGACCAAGAGGAGATAGTACGCTTACAGTGAATGTTAAAAGCATATTCTCTTTGAAACATAACACTACCAAAATCCATTATTATTCACCAACAACACACAGATAATTCCAATATTAAGAGTGTTTGTAGGTGTTAAGTAAATGAATGTTAGTTAAGCTACAACATATTTGGAGTGTTAGTAGTATGTTGACCCAACTCATGGGGCAACATTGACCAATATGTTAGTCTCTTTAGTCTAAGTTTCCAATGGTGGGGAGGTTGGGATTTTAATCTTAGCTGGGTGTGAGGAGTGGTTTTATTTTACTTAAGGTTTTCCCACTCTCCCTTTACACAAATCCGAATACTTTTATTCTATAACTCAACCTTTGTCGCTCATATAAATATATATAATATATTGTTATTACTTGGAAATATCAACTAAACTTGTATGACAACACAAGTTATAGCTTTGGTGTAGGGATGTTCGATCTTGGATCAATCTTTTGAAAAATCGATTTTTTTCCCTCAATCGATTTTTTGGATCGATTCAAAGGCCTCGATCTGATTCACGTATCGATTCTTTTTCTAACGATTTCTAAAAGATCGAATTGAATTGGGCCTCACATTTCTTAAACACGGCCCTGTTGACACCAATTAATGAAGTATGGATAATAAACGTAGGCTTATTGATAAAAATTAATCACGTTTGCGTGTAAAAAGATAGAAAATTCATTTAGTAACACGCACTCTTATAACACTTTAACTCATCTGGTATCCGAAACCTAAACCTGTTGACCACAGAAATCCATACCATACTCGATTGACGCTTTAGATCACATGGACACAATAGGATAAAAATAAGTCTTGGAAGACAACAATAATATATTTGACACTAATTTTCTTTAACAATGTCATCGAAAACATTTAGTTACTATGGATACTTTATTCAAGTTAATTTAAAGTTTGTTATAATAACAGCTCTAAACGTGCTTAATATTTATACTGGTAAGTCACTAAACATTTCTAAACTTATCGCTACTTGTGAATACTATGTTAGTAATAGTGGGTCAAGAGTGTTTTGACGATTGGGCCACTATACGTCAATCCAGGTTTGAGGTCGATACATATTGGTTGTCACAAGATAAGGCCGCTTCTGTGAAAACACTAGGGATGTTCGATCTTGGATCGATCTTTTGAAAAATCGATTCTTTGCCCTCGATTAATCGATTTTTTGGATCGATTCAAACGCCTCGATCTGATTCACGTATCGATTCTTTTTCTAACGATTTCTAAAAGATAGAATTGAAAGATCAAAATAAATCAAAATTTTGAACCAATTAAGGGAAATTTAATTTTTGTTGTCTTTAGGAAATATTTTGTTGACTATTAGTACTAGGAAAATTCGGAAACCAAGTCTTGCAATCTTGGGTTCCTAATTAGTTATTATTTGTCTTAAGTTAGTAAAGTGAAGAGAATAATCCACTTATCTGCTCTTTTCACGTCTAGGTTCTGTAAATGATCACATCACGTTTTTATTCTCTAATATATTTATGGTGACGTGTTGGCCAAAAAGTAAATAGTTTGAAAGTATTTCGTAAAAACCTCAATTTCCACATAGAGTTTTAGTATTTATAGAATGCTTACACCTACAATCTACACTTCCATCAAGCTAGTGATTCACAAGTTTTGAGACACACCCTCCAACAAAAAGTTTTGAGGATTCCTCAAGATGGATGCCAACAAGTGTGTTTAGTTTTAGTACAATCACTAGTTCTCGAACAATTAATTCAAACAAATAAGTTATACTGATTTCACGGTATGTGAAAGATTAATTCGCTTTGACTGAGAAAAGAAAATAAGCGCGTCTCTCTCTCTGGGGTCTAGGGGTTAAGGTTCTGGTTTGTCTCCAATATATAGGCTGATTTTCTTAAGAATACTCTGGAAGCTCCAGTATCCTCAACCTCCCTTTTGATTTGGAGGGCAAAAACCTTTAAAAAAAATACATAATTTTACTAACTGCCTTCTTCCCCTCATATAAATATGACTCCAAGCTAATGGAAAATTATTGAAAATGGAATGCCACTAAACGCTATTTGGAGTGGCTCTTAAGCATTTAAGAATAATAATAGATTGTTATAGAACCTATTTGAAGTTTGATGCAAACCATATTTTAGCTTCAAACTCGAGTATAAAAAATGGCAGTTAAACCAACGGGAGGAAGGCACATTTCTATGGAGAGACGGGTGGAGAATAAATTGGTGGTAATAACCCAACCTTTCAACCCTCCTCCCGTCCAAGTCCCCAATCAATTAGTACCATTGGATATAAAACTATTTATAGACACACCATTGAATGTAGATCAATTCCTCAGCGTCTGAATTAATCCAAGTTATGCGGGGTGAGGACAGAGTCTAAGAATCACAATGTTTACTTACTTTTCTTTAAAAGATACATATGTCAAGTCTAGTAATCACTTTTGACAGAAAATATCAAAATCCAAATAATAATGGTAATAGAAATATTGTATCAATTAACATAAAAAGTTTTAATTTTTAAAACTTTTTTTATGGATGCAGAAAATTGGGGGTCAGAGCTCTGTATCTCCCTTGAAAAATGTTGGGACCCTTAAAAGGAGGGACACACACACATATATATACTTATAAAACATAAATAAGAAATTAGGTTTTCTACTTATGTTGTTACTTAGTTTCTTATATTATATCATCCTGATACTATGATGTTATTTGCCACCCTACCTTGTATTTCCCTATTTTTTTTTCTACTTTTGTGAACAATTTCTAATTTAATTTCGTGTGAAATCTTCGAATTTCACCAGCTGGTTGCTTGCCTGACTAATGACAATGTTTACATATATTAAATTAAGTAAAAGCACGGAAGGAACAACGTAAATGTAAATTTCTAGGTGCGCCTCTTTTGGTTAGTGTAGAGCAAACTTTATTTACATGAATCGTTAGATCGATATTTGGAAGATCGATTAAATGCACCCAATTTTTTTTGCCTGAATCGATACTACGCCTCTTGATCTAGATCGATCCTGAGAATCGATTCAAATCCCATGAATCGAACATCCCTACTTTGGTGTCATTTCCCGTCGTCTGTCTCTAGCGGAGAAGCATAGATAAGGGATAAAGTAGAACTAACATGCATGATTTATGAAATCTTTTATGTTTATCGCTCCTATCAGTAATTCTGGAACTAGCATTTAGATATTGTTCCAATTTTATGTAATTAAAAAAAAAATATATAGTAAGGTTGCACTGAAATTCTATAATACTTAAATAAATTTTAATAACTTTTGAACAGTTCGAGAGAAAAATTGAATTCTAACTTTCATTTTTGGAGACTAAATTGCATATCAAATGGTTTTAAATTTAACATGATTTAATAAAATATTTTCTTTACCATGAAAAAGGGCCATTACACTATTTTTTTAGAGCATGTTATTTTGTAGAGTATGACAAATATAATGTTTGCAAATGGAATTTTATTATTAAAGAGTTTTTTATTTTTAACATATTTATCTATGCATAAAATCTACACAAATCCTATACTTTGCTTGGATAGCTGGAGTACATAATTATATTTTTGGATAAAACTGAATAAATAGTAACAATTTACACTTAATGAAACACATAGAAATAATTATTGTTTAGTAATATATATAAACTCAAGAAGGTTAATTTGCCCAAAAAAATTAAAAATATTGAATTACAGTGAACTTGAGTAGGTATATTATGAATGGACTATTGGCATACAGGACAAACTGAAAGAAAGACCATTATTCCAGTCACGATGATAAAAACCATATTGAGCTGATGGTGTGTGATGTGATATGAATTCAATACAACCTTTAAGAAACCTTTATGAATAAGAAAAACAATTAATTAAATAACTACAGTCAAAATTCAAACAACTTATACAAAATGAAGCCCAGTGAGTGACCCCAAACTACGTAAACACACACACACAAACACACACACACACACACTAACAGGGTGCTATCAAGAATGAATGCAACTGCCTCCCCCTCCTCTCGACCATCATTATGAAGTTTTTTTATACAACTCAGTGTCTATTTGGGTTAGAAAAATTCATATAAATTGTGCATATGACCAATGGACGATCAAGGTAGAATTTAAAGGAAATGAACCCAAATTTGCTAAAAGGGATTGTGGTAAGAAATGTAAGGGAAAATTACATATTATCTATATTTGACCAGTATTCGAAACCAAACTTTCTGAATACCGGCAAACCATATTGTATGATATTGGTGTTAGATTGTATGGCCACAGATGTAATAACTCTTTGAAAATAATAAACATTGTACACAGGTAGGGCCGCAGCTAAAACACAACCTCTCAAATTAGACACTGGTGAAGTGCACGGCTGTTGTTCCCCTGGTGGACTGCATGTTCATAAGTTCCTCTTTCCTTAGACCTTTCCTTTTATGACGCGAAGAAGACAATTCCTCCTAAGAATGTGTCCGATCTGGTTTGCTTTGCGCTGAAGAATCACATCCAAATTGGTTCTCTTCTCACCCCCTTTTCATAGAAACTATCTCACCTTTTCTTTCCACCAAATTTCACTTCAAGCCACAATGTTTACACCACACCTTTCCATTTTCAAATGTTCAGTTTCCCAGCCCTATTTTTCGTCCTAGCATTCCATGTCCCTATGCTGGAAGGGAAAGCTTTATTTAATGATTCTTTGTTGATCACTTCCCTTGATGTCGTCGCCATCCGGAGATCCGAAAGGAGGACTAGTTCATTTCTGGAATTGTTTACCCCAGAAAGAGCCATCGTTGGTTTTGTTTTCCTGACAAAAGGGGTTTTCAGGGGAAATATAGTGTGGCCATTTTATCCTTTTCTATCCAAGCCGCAGCACCACGGCTGAGCTACCATTCCCCGCGGTCACGCCTGTGGCTGTTCGTTCTTGAACCATCTCAAGCATAATTTATTCTGTGTCTCATGTCGATTCTGATACCGCTGCTGCCCGTGAATAGTCACGTAACCCTGTGCAGAGGGACATGATACAGCCCAGGCCACCAAGTCCTTACAGAAATTTGCTGCCACCGAACTTACTATAGCCGTTAAGCTACCACATTTTTAATGCAATAAATTGTTACGTTGATGAGTGACATTGAAGGGACCCACTTAGTGATCAAATGATTTAAGGCAAGGGTTAGCAATCTACCGAATGACTGATTTTATCTAGCCCCAAAATATTTAGCAAACAAACAATTTGTTCAAAAAATTGACTTAATAGCTAATTACTAATTGGGAAATGTAAAATTGAACTTTTTTTACTTTACTTTTTTACAAATTAGCCACAAACATTTTTTATAAAACCCATAAAGCCCACAATATCAAAAAGGTTGCCAGCCTCTGGTCTCTGACTTCACTCTTGCACTAGAATGGACTGCCAATGACAGGGAGATCGAGGTTCGATTCTGGTTGGGTGCACTGAGGGTGATTTTTCCTAAACGTTTTCAACTCTCATTACAAACAAATGTGGGAGCACTTCCTCTAGAATCAGCAATCTTAATCCCTAACACATTGGCGTAATTGGCATAAATGTGTAAAGTCCGAACGGGCAGTAGACGCGGTGCTAAAAAAACTAGACTGGGAGTAGGTACGATTACTGTCAATGTGACAAAAAGGAGCAGATAAAAGGAACAGGTCCAGTGGTGGAGCAGTTACAGATTGAAAGAAGCAGTTTTTCCCATCCCTAGGTAGTAAGCACTGAGAAATACGACGTGACTGCATTAAACTCTAGTGGGACTAATGAAAACTAAGCTTGGTTGTTGGAGTACACAAAGGAGTTTGCGCTTACGCCAGAAAGTGACATAGGAGTCTAAAAGGGACAAGTAAAAGTGTATTTTAAAACAGGGAATTCTATTATCAGATGTTTCATGTCAATAAAATAGCTGTCAGAATTTTTGGCTATTGGATGACATTAAGAAGAGACTTTAAACAACGTCTTCACGTTTTTACTTAGACATTTTACATTGAACTTTATTTATATTTCATGTTCGGGCCAAGTTTCCTATAATTTCAAATTCTACCATTTTTCTCATAAATTATTCTCTTTTGCTGAATGCAGATCTGAGTTGGAGGCCCGCAAAGGATGCCAGGCTGGTCGCAAGAGACAAAAAGAGGGTTGGTACCTATTATTTAATCAAGAATAGACGTATCCAGAGTTTTATAAGTTTTTCAACCATCTAAATTCTATTACTCGTGCCTAAAACTACTATAAATTGACAACTACTACAGCTACTATGATGACAACGAGAGGATTTGAGGATGGTTCTATCAAAATATGAATATTTCTACTCTTTCTATCACTATACACCCGACGACCTACGAGACTTCAACACAATTGAATACGAACCATTTTACGTCTTACATATGTATTTTTTTAATCGACCTACATCATACTTTAGAAGCGTCCTATCCACGCTACTTCATTTTTCAATCACTAACTATTTTTGGCTAAGCAATATTCAACTAATATATTTACGACCTCAAACACATTTTTTTCTTCTGGAAACTATTTTTTCTTTATCTAAGTGTTTAATTAATACAGAAGTATCCACGACCTTGATAGTACCTTTTGACTGGGCGTGGGTTCACATCTCATTGCAACCATTTCAAAAATTATCTTCAATATTAAAAAATGCCTTAAACCAAATTAAATACGTCAAAGCGTTACCTTATAATTTTTTTAATGTTATCGTTATTTTATTAACTCAAAAGTGAAGTGCTTTAATATTAAATTTCATCCAAGAATACTTTTAAAAATTCGTATTTTGTCAGGAATTATTTTGGCCAGATAATTTTTAATTTTTTCTTTGGTTAAGGTGTCAAGATTCTATATTTTATATAAATGCTATTAGATGTTAAGTATTATATTTGTTGATTAGCATGACGTCTGCCAGGAATTTACCAGTAAAAAAATTATTGAAAGTTTATCTAATACATATTTTAAATTTAATATTATTTCCAACCATTGTTGTAACTCTACCTATGCATAACACCTGAGCGATCCTGAATAGTTGGGAAAATAACGATAACTCTGGTAATAGGTAGATCCAAGGGAGTGGGTTCGGCTCAGATGTGAATGCTCAGTTGTACAATATATTATCAGTTCAGAAGAAGGGTAAAGTAAGGTCATTTCCAAATACCAGTCCATCTCCAATTATGTCTGCTGGAAAACACCCATAGCCTACCCAAGATATAGAGTTACAAAAAACAACTGGAGGCACCACCACAATATATATATAAGACAGAGAGATGTGACACACACAACTTTCCCCACGTGATAGGTGAAAGACCTAGTTATCTGTAACAAATTGAAAATGTAATATTTCCCATTTGCTTTCAATCCTTTATCTAATCGTATTCATTTATCTTAAAACAAAGAAAATTCGTAGAAACAAACAAGTATGGTGACCACAAGCCATTTCAAATATAAACATGGAAGCTAATTTTCGTTTGCTGTTTGAACAGGCGTTTAGTTGGCTAAAGCTTCTCCTCATTTCATCGAATAAAAAGTTAGGATTGAGTCAATTTATTCGTTGTACAGTGCTCACTATTTACTATGTATTATGTAGAACGTCATAGTTGAAATTGTGTTTAATTTTCTTGTACACTATGTAATATGCACTATTTGCTATTAGTTACGAGCTATGCTTAAATATGGACCTAGTCTTACAAGCTTACTTCACTATCAGTTTACACAAACACATGGAGCCTATAGAAAAATGAAGCAATATTACTATGAATTTAAGTTACAATATTATAGTTCAATAAAACATTTACATTATTTTCTATTAAAAGCTAATTTTTCTTTCTCCTTTTATTTCCATATGCATCTTTATTGTATCTACCTGCATTATTAATGTATATGCTCATAGTAGAGTTATTCACGTGCTAACAACAATTCTAAAACTTAATTGTGAATGATGTAAGACGATCAATGCATCCCAACAGTAAAAAGACTTTTTTTGATAAAATTACAAATAAAAATATAAGTTCTGGCTGTAAGTATTTCAGGATGTTGATGTTGATAAAAAGAGTGGAAGGAAGTTTGACATATTCCAACTTAAGATTAATATCCGGAAATACATAAAAAAAGAAGATATGAAACCACCAAGGCCAAGTAAAGATCATTTGACATTCAAGTAAATTCTATTTTTTTATGGGTTTGTATTATTGTAAATACTATATTAATACATCACAAAATACAAATATTACATTTTACTTTGTGACCTTAAATACACACTTCTTCTTTTTTGCAAGCGATTTTATTAGGGATTTATTTATGTTGGTTTAAAAAAAATATAGACCCCTCTTCCCCTTTTTCATCAGTCTTTGTTTAGATAAATAATTTTCCTAAAAATTTTTTGTGAATGGTTTTCTTGACGTACATAATAAGCTTTCATGTGTATTTTTGAACATGATTCATGACTATTTCTTGCAACCTCATTAAATGGTTAAAAATAAATACCTTCAAGACGTAATTTAAATTCACTTGCAATCTCAAGCAAGTATTTCTATATACAAACAAAAAGCAAGTCACTGTATATAAACAATAAGGATTCTAATATTGTTTATTTAATTTCCTTTGCTTAGAAAATTAAAATTGTTAGAATATATTTACTAGCCATAACTTTTGTATTATTTGACAAACTAAGGTATTTTGTATAGTGTTAAAAAGATTTATTGATATAACCTAGTTAATTTTGATTTCTCAATATTTATTGTTTTAGGCACTAACTAATTTAATCATTGGGCACCAAGGTTGATTTCCTCTTGCACAATGACTTCAGTTTGGAAAAGACTCCAGCGGGTAAACAAACATGCAGCAAAATTTCAGTTCACCGTTTCTTATCACCAGGTTACATTAGAAACGACCTCAAAGTGGTAAGTTTGATTTTTTTTTTCTTGAAATTCTCATTGATACATAAATTTGTTCTAGGTACGGTATTGGTACTAAAGGCCTAGGTCATACTGATATACTTTTAATCGGTAAACCTACTCAGGTAGGCAACCTAGGCCTACATAATAGTAACTTTCTCATGTAATTTGAATTAGGTTAGCCTATTCCTTAATATTTGGCTATTATTTTAAATATTTTATAGACCAAAAAAGACCTCTTATATCAAAGCTTACTCATATTATATTATAAGTTTTCTTACTGTAATCCCAGGCACTTACATTTTTTTACTACAGGAAACCTAACAAGCTAAGTATAGTATGGACCAGACGTAGTCGTAGAGTTGTCTCTGAACCTCTTCCTTGGGAACCCACTATGAAGGATCCTCTGAGAGGCATTGTAATTTGGGCTGTCCCTGAAAACAAAGAAGTATGCGTTACATTGTTCAAAGATCCTAGGACTCAAGAAATGGAAGATAAGGAATGGACATTTGTCATTGAAGATGTGAGTGTCGTTTGGTAGTCTAAAAAATGCTCTATCTATATAATTTAGTGGAAAAGTTTCCATAGCTTAAAAAAAATATAACCTCAAATAATTCTTGCTAAACTTAGACACGTAGGCTACACCACAATATTTCTAGTGTCTTATTGGGCTAGTAGTAGACTCTATGCATTTTATCAAACCCATTTTATATAGGCTGGGCATGATATTTGTATTTCCTAACCAAAATATAAATATTCTATGATTAATCTTACAAAAATCAATATTAAAAAAAAAGGTGGATTGATTAATATGTCCTATTTTTTTTTAACTTAATACAAATTAACTCAGAAATGAGATATTGTTTGGCCATGGTTTTGAGGACATGTTGCATACCAAAAAATATATCTCAAAGAGTTATCATTATCATTTTCTCAAACGCTCAGTAATTGTTTACAATGGCTACATTACACTTTTTTTTTAAAGCAAATCCAACTCATGCAAATCATGCATTATCTTTTTATCTTGTTTTAAAAAATCTTGAACGTTTACAATACTGTCCGTATAACGTAACCTCACAAAAAAAATCAGAATTAAATAGTTTGATAATAACTGTCATGGCTGTTAGATGACATCACAAACATAAAAGCTTAAATTAAGTTTTTTTAAAATAATTTTAATGATTAAAACAATCTAACCTAAAACTAGAACAAGCACAACATCCATTCTCTAGCAGTTAATTCATCAGTCATCACTGTAAAAGGGTAAACCCACATTTAACCACTGATAAATTTTTCGGCCATGCCGGGAATCAAACTCTTGACCCTTAACTCAGTACACACATATACTACCGACTGAACTAAGGTGTTGGATTATAAATATTTTCTTAGTGGTTTCTCACTCTCCTTCCACACAAATGTGGTTAGATCACCTCTAAAAGGCTTCCCATTCCTTATCCTTTACTCATTGGAGTAATTATCCTGTATGGGTTCAACTTAAACAGGTATCAAGGTGCGGTGATAAAAAAAAACCTTCAAAGGTCAAAAAATGCAACTTTTATAATATTTAAATTGAGTGGAAATACGGCATACTGTTTTTTTTTTTAATTTTAACAAACACATTAATTCTCTTAAGGTATCTACAACTGGCAAGAGGAGGCAGTTGGCTGCTGCTAATATTAATATGAAGAAACACGCCAGTGTTGAATCGGCTCAGTCTCATTTAGTGCTCACTTTCAAACCTACAACAAAGAAAATTATTAGTGCTAGCATGGAATGCACTATGTCTTGTGTTTTTCTGCGGGAAGGAAAAGCAACGTAAGTGTCCTGATGTTCAAGTTTGTATACATATGCAGTCATAAATAAGCTTGGTATAAGCTATAATATTCTAAACTCTGTTAACATTGCGTCCTGTAGTTTGGTGGTGCATTCAGTGAGATGCTGATTTCCCTATTTTTTCTACCCTAGCTCTTATTTTGCATTATTTTTACAATTTAATGTGTGACGTGATTGAGAAGTATTTAAAAATTTAGAAAACATTCTTAAAGATCAAGTTTTAAGTGAGAAAAGTATTTGTTTATTTTTTATTCTATGTGTTTGTGTGTGTATGAGGGTAAGGGGAAGATTATATATATAATAAGGGGCTCAAAAAATTCTCAAGATCATTGTCAGAACCAAAAATATATTTTCCTGAACTACCACTAATTTAGTAACTGTATTCAGTTTGAGTGTGGGAGGTGCAATCATTTATTGAAACTATTTTTGTTAATTTTATCAATTTGAAATGGAAGAGGCACTCTTATTGTGTACAACAGTAGTACTTTTGAATGTTAAAATTTAGCCTGAGTTCTAGTTAGGCCCTATCCAACATAGCTTCAGTAATTTCTATATGTTTGTTTTATGTGTTTTAAGATTTTGTTAAAACTATTATGCTATGTTGCCGTTCATATCTTCCTTTCTCCTTTTGGGTGTACTTCTGGTCTAATTGTTTGATCTATTATTTCATCATCTTCATCATTTGTTTCCAGACTACAACTGTTTCATTTTATTAAAATGCCTCCATATTCCTCTTTTCTCCAACCATTCTTCCTCCTTTATTAGCTTCAATTCTTTTCCTCTTATTGCTATCTGCTCCTACCATCTTTTTGTCTCCCTTGTGGTATTTTTCCTACATACTTAATCCTCATCATTTTACATGGGATTTTGTCTTTTCCATTCTCATCATATGTCCATACCATCTCAGTTTTGCTTTCTTTACTATCTCATGTACTCCCTGTACCTCAACTCTTGTTCAGACAACTTCATTTCTAATACTTGTTCTCCTTGTGACAGCTAGTATGCTCCTTAAAAACTTTATTTTCCTCAATCACATTTCCAAGATACACACGCTGTACATTTCTCAACTAACTTGTTCCAACTTTATAGCTTTTCCAGCCCTTATCCTTTCCTTTTTTTGACCATCACTTCACTCTTCACCATACTAAATTTCATCCCAAACTTTTTCACTCCCCTCATTCCTTTCCTGTGGCTGTACCTTTACTTCCTCTTCCCTTCATGCCATAATATCTATCATCATTAAACATCATTGCTTTAATGCTCCCCTCTCTAAGATTCTTTGCCATTCTTTTTATGACCATAACAAAAACTAGTGCTGATAAGGCACTCCCCTGCTTTATTACATATTTTGAAACCACTTTGTCCACCCTTTCTTCGTCATAAACACAATTTAGGCTATCCTCTTACATAGGTATCCTTTACCCTCAATACCACTCTTCTTTTCACTCCAACTTCCTTCACTGTTTTCCAGACTTATTTATATCCATACTTTCCAATGCCTTTTACATATCTTTAACGACAGTTACCATGTCCTTTCCAAATTCATATGATTTTTTTTCCATTAGTTATTGTTTGGTAAAGCTAAAGTCAATCGTAAATTAATAATCAGCCACTATAAATTATTATTCTGTTTTCATTTCATTTTATAGGGATGAAGACATGCAAAGTATGGCAAGTTTAATGAGTGTAAATAACAACAGCGATATCGGACAGCTTGATGATTTTGATGACGATGATGAAGGCGATGGTAAGATCCTATTTATTTTGGTACTCTATAGGCCTATTATTGATATATTATTTATAGTTTTGCAAGTATGAAGCTCAAAATTCTGATATCTAAAGATACTTTGTTTTGTTTATGTTATTCATTATACTTATTGAACAGGGGAAATCATGTTTATTTATAGGCTGTAAACTTTACATGATCTACACAAATATTTGTTTTATCAGGCCATTCACAGCTTTTATTTAGGTGTGAATAAATTAGACAAATGAGCAACACACATCCTTGCTTGTAACGCTAACCCACAATTCAATAAAACCATTACACTAACTTCATTTTTCAATCAGGAAAGGATTTAAAATTTTGGGAATAGTTAATTTATTTAAACATCTATATGGTTCATATTAAAACAAATGATGTCTGATGAGTATGCATGGAAGGCTTACTGTGTCACACAAACTTAATCCACAAAAATGCTTCCTAAGCTCAGGTCCAAGAAATACAAACATTTTTGATGGCAATAGACAAGTTTTTGGTATTGTATTGGTTATGTCTAGGTATTGAGTATTATTGACCGATTGGTTTTGTCCAAACTGAAGGGTAAAAATGACTTTTAAGCTGTGTTTTGTAAACAATAATGACGATCGGGACATACTTGAAATTTGAATGGTAGATTTATTTTTGTGAACCTACAAAACTACAAATAATTAATCGAAATATGACCTATTTAATTTAATTTTTAGATGGACTTTACGATACATTTTAGTTGGACTAGGTCTATTATTTACAAAATACACCTAACCTATGTTTTCACAAAAAAGTGTACAAATTATGTCAAATCATGACTTATTTCTTTTCATTCAGTAGGCCTACCTTTCACAAATAATAATAAATATTTACACATACACAATATTAGTTTTAAAAAGTTCACTAAATAATATGCAGAGAATAAATGATATAAGCGATCTTGACCTATTTCTTTTAATTCATATTTCATAGTTTAATATTTCTTTAGTACCTTTCATGGTTTAAATTAGGAGGTATAGCCAGCACACTTGCCTTTGTGATACTGGAGTGGAAATTGTTTAGCTAGAACACTAAAAACACACAAATACATTTTTAATGACAAAAAGGTGACCTGGTGGTCTAGGGGTAAGGTGTCAGACTTCCATGCTGGCGTCCGGGGTTCAATCCTCGGTCCCGGCAAAGATTTATCTGATTACCAAACCCTTCCTTCACCTCTGACAAGACATCTTGTGAATGTGAGGAATGCCAGGCCTCCACCGTGGTTCGGATTCCACGTTAAACTGTAGGTCCTCCATTTCATCTCACAATCACCCTACCATTACACATTAGCGTAAGAGCGTATAACCCGAACGGGTAGTAAGACGCGGTGCTAATAATAATAATAATTTAATGACAAGCTTTCACTGTCACAGACAGCTTCTACTCTCTTGACCTGATGAAGCTGTCTGTGACAGTGAAAGCTTGTCCTTAAAAATGTGTTTGTGTGTTTTTTAGTGTTCTATCTAAACAATTTCTACTCCAGTATCATAAAGGCAAGTGTGCTGGCTATCCCTCATATTTTAAACCACGATTTAGCTTAGTGCTATATTCCAAATAACCTTAATAATGATTACCTTCCACAAATAATAATAAATACATGTACACAATATTAGTTTAAAAAAATTTACCAAGTAATATGCAGAGAATAAATGTTATAAGCAGTCTTGAATGCTACGCTATCCCAATCTTATTTTGTTATATTTTTCTATATAGCCTAATAATTGCTATCCATAATTTGAATCTTTATAATGACAGTCCTTCTCTATTCACAACAAAATTGTTCTCATTAAAATCAATCATAAAGTTCATGCGGTTATGAAATTTTCGCAGAATTTTTAGCTCATTGATCTAAACTGAGCAATTTTTTTGGTCAAGGAAAATGTTAATAAACTAAAATTTGGTATCATCTTAGTCAAAAATACTTGTAACCAACCATGATATCACAAGTGTAAAAATGCTTTGATGTTAATCACTGCTTCCCATTTCATTTGTGAAAACTCTCCTATTGTGAATGTTCACCCCCATGTGAGCTTAAGGTTGGAACAAATTAATTTAAACTCTTCTTCGGCGGAGTGGTTGAAAGTTTAGTTGAATTACTGTAAGTGTAAACAATTAATGCAATAGATTATAATGCTAGATATTAATAGTACTTTGAAGTAAATATATCTTATAACATTTGTTGTGTATACTCCAAATTGTGAAATACTCTTCCCTGCATGGATGACCAATATGTCAATTGCAGGATGGTTCTCAACATATCCTAGTCTAAAACATACCTCATATGCATTAATAAACCTCTCATTTTAATTTCAAATAAAAATAGGAGAAAGGTGTAACATTAGTTGACTGAAAGCTAATTTTGAAACTTGTGGTAGATTACAAATATACTATCGTTCCTAATTTGTAATTTAAAAGTTATTATGTATATTCATATTCTTCTCTGTCTTTCAGAGAGTCAAAGCCTCAAACTACAGGAAGTACTAGATTTGACGACACAAATAGACTTGTTGACAAACAGCCTCAGTGGATCAGAGATCGCAAGTACTCCTATCAGTGGCAAGTTTATTTCTCTTCTTCTTTTAAATAACTTTTGTAATGGGCATTGAATGACTCTGTATGCTTTTGCAAGTTAAACATGTTTTTGTTCTTTGAACTGTAGTGGCTAGCCTTTCTTCCTACCTGAAGGATGAAGCAACTCCTATCGCCAACGAGGGTAGAAACATTTTGGATGGTGAGCCTTTAAACGAGGTTGTTGACTCATCCCAACAACCACTCGCAAGCCCCACCAGCGATGCTAGCACACCAGGGCGTGAACATAAGATCTCAAGTCCTCTAAATAGACCAGGGTAACTAGCATTTCACACATTATTAAGTCTGAGAATATTTTTTATTTTGTTAAAATACTTATTAAAAAAAACAAATAAATTATCATGAAAATTTGAAAAAATAAATGGATGAGATATTTGTACATTATCTCTAATATAGACTATTATAAAGGGTGTATTTTAATACATGTAATATATTCTAGGGACATATTCTTATTGATCAAACACTAAGAAAATTCTATATAAACATGGGTCTAGAAATGCTTAGTTTCTGGAGTAAGAGGGATTTTATTGTTCAATTAATAAGAAATCCACCAACAGAAGTTTAACAAAAACAAACAAAAACACAATACAGAATATTTTGTTAAAAAATTGTTCAAAATCGTGTATTCCTGCCATGATGCATCCTATGAGCCAGTTTGTTGTACTCTGTTGAATACACCTGGTGTGTTTTGTATTTGCTCACATCCATTTACAATACTATTTCTTAAAACGTCAACATCAGACATGGGAGTTGTGTAAGCAATGTACTTTGTCCTCAGAGTTGAAAATCCATTGGGCTCAAATCTGGTGATTGACCAGACCATTCACTGGATCCTATACGGTGAATCCTTTAATATCTTCAAAACTAAGCATGTTTAGACCTGCTTTTGTACAGATCTTTCTTAATGTTTGGTGGATGAGTATAGGCCCTCAGAATATTTGATACCGATTAAAATACATCCTATAGTTTGTGACAAAATTTTTAAAAAATGAGTCATTATTAAATTACCCTCAAATATGTTTAGAAAAACAAACATACATATTTGTTTATTACCTAAACCTCTCCTCAGATAGCCATTTTGAACCATATTGCTACATTTTTTCGGGAAAATTTCAAATTTTCAAAAATTAATCATCAGTCAAACTCCCTCTACCCTTCACCCCTCAAATAAAAAAAAGGATACATTGTTATTAGTATCTACAAATACTCTTCATATATCCAATCTAGACTAAAATCATCAAAACAATTTTTTTTAAATTTTGAATCTAAAAAACAAATCACTTGTCATTACTTTTAATTTGAAACCTGGAATAATTATAAAAAACACCTAAAATATGACCATATAACATCTGAATATTAAGTTTTAACAAAATACATTTAACAATTTGGCTCTAGCCCAAGAGACGGGCATGTGGCTAGACATAATAATTGTACAATACTGTTTTTGTGGTTCAGGAGCACATGAAACTTCAAGACTCATCATAATTTCAATGTCAAACATTTGCGGCTATAACCCTTTCTCTATATGAGAAACAGAAGGTAAAAATTTTGTGAAAGCTCTTTGGTGATTCAATTTTTCCACATCAATTGGGAGAGATTGGTTACACTTCTAGTACGTTGTGTTAATCACCATTGTTATTACATAGAATGTACACATTTTCAAATTTCTAACTAAAGTTTTAAAAAAGTTCCTTGAATAGCCTGTTTGATACACTAAATTTTATGCTAACTTTAATGAACTGTTGTTAATTATTTTCTAGTTTTCCTGAAGGTGATCACTCCAAGAATATTAGGTTAACTCTGCAACCTCTTAATCTAACTCAGGTAAGAATCAATACCAAAAGATGATATTTTTCAAAAATATAACTTAAAACAAAAGTAGTTACCTTTACAAAAACATAACTTTCGGGTCAGATAACGGTGAGATTATTGATAAATCAATTTGCTAATATCAAATATTGCTAATTAAAAAAATATATGTTAGGACTTTATAGGTTATACGCCAATGTACTAGTTATACTAATGTGTTAGGGATTAGGAAGGTTAGTTTATAGGAAGTGCACTTGCATTCGCATGGAGGAAGAGTGGAAAACCATTTAGGAAAAAAAAACTCACTGAACCCTACCAGGATTGAAACCCAATCTCCTCGTCTTCAGCAATCTATTCCAACACGAAAGTATTGAATTAGACCACCAGAAACGGCCACCAAAGCGGCTAACAATTTTTAATAAGGGTGATAAGGAGGTATTGATAATAATTCAGATTGATAAAAATAATTCAGCTAGCTACTTTAAATTATAACTATATGACTTATTCTCATACCAACAGGATGTTATTTTGAATTAAGTACACCACAAACTTTTCTTTTTTCATAGTCTATAGGCTTAATTTTTTTTTTTTAACTTGAAGTTGTAAGTTCCTTTAAATTTTATTTGAATAGGGGATTTTCTTCCAAGTAAAAACTTATCATACATACACAAACACACACATGATTTTAGTTTGATTCAACTCTGAAGTCAAAACATTGTTAGAGAACTTGCTAAGATGAACATGTAACATAAATACATTTGTAGTATTTATAATAAGAGTTTATAAAGTATCAAAATTAAAATTAGTATTTTTCATAACTGACTGTTTCATAACTGGCTATCAAATGATTCTCAATTAATTTAAAAATTTGGTTATCAATATTGCCTAGTTGATACAACTCTATTTTAAATGTAGGCAATTGTTTTATTATTTAATAATTAACAATCCAATGTTTTGCGTTGGATATATTTATATATATTTTTTAAGCCTGTGCAAATCCATAATTTTCAATTTCGAATCCGCATCAAATCTTGGCTTATTGGCTCGATTCAAATCTCATGCCTACACACATTTTGATTCTAGTTTGAATTGAATCACAATATCACATGTCTAAAAAGAATTTTGAGTTAAAACCAAATTGAATCACACGCTAAAATTATTTTATCAAATCTTAGATCCCATGCTTAAAAAAATTGGATTGAAAATTTTATTTTAAAAAGAGGTTCAAATCTGAATTGAATAATGTTTGAAGTCAAATCTGTGCTGAATATTTTACTATGTTAAGCTGTCACATCCAATCCAATAATCAAATATTAAAAATAAAAAAAGATAAACATTTTAGACATGTTTTAGGTTTATAAAAAAAATTGTTATCAATAGCACCAATCTCAAATATTAAAATCAAATAAATATCACACCACATTTTTAATTACAGTGCAAAGGTTGATTAAGATTTACAAAAATACGAGCCCAGTTACTTTATTAAAATACACAGTATTCACTGTCACAAACAACTGTCACCCAGATGATTCCTTTATGACCTGGAACTGAATCTAATTTTTCTATTAACTTTACAACACAACTGGTTTCTGGTCTGATTAAATTAATTTTTAGGCAAGGATGAATTATAGATTCAAAATTTAAAAGGTTCACACAGGCTCATAGTTTCTTTTAGAGAAAAATATTTGAAAAATATGAATCACATTAATATAATATTATTTGACTACAAGACATTTGGTTATTGATAATCATACACATAACATGTAATTGACTTTAAACCTTGAGGAAATAATCTTGTTTTAAATAAGTCTAAAGCAAAAATTTACAAAAATTAACCATGTGTATTTCATCTTTCAATATTTTTACTAGCAAGCTTCTTAATTGTCAAAAGGTGAATTTTTTTTGAATCAGTCAAAGCTGTTTAATATTCAAAGTTAGTTATGAAATTTTTGATGATTCGTACACCCTTAATTTTTATAGCTCTTACGGGTATGTCTTATGTATTCAGTATGAGGAGGAAACTTCACCAGCCCCAAAGCTGAGGGAGATTACCCCGGGTCAGGACTTACTGGAGTGGTGCAAGGAGGTCACCCGCGACTTCCAGGGAGTCAAGGTTACCAACCTCACTACTTCTTGGAGGAATGGTATGGCCTTCTGTGCCATCATACACCATTTCCGGCCAGACCTTGTGTAGGTGTATCTTTGCTCATATCATTATCATAAACTTTATCCATTCTATGGCCGGGTCACTATAGTAAAATGCCTCCCTCTTTTTCCTTCCAACATTCTTCCTTCTTTAATGGCTTCCATTCTTATACTCTTACTCACCTCCACTATATAATATAAAATACCATTGGAAATTTAAAATTATGTTTTACTGTGAAAGTGTTCAGAAATGGAAATTTGAAGAGATGCGGAAAGACGTTTATTCCTTTTCTTTCAAAGCTTAAGCTAACTAGCTTTTCAGGTTGGCTTCCTTCACCACCACACCGATTTTATACATTTATAGATCATTGGAAAATTATTGGTTCTTATATAAAATTTGTAAGGAGCTAACTAACTCTTCCTAATTGATTTGATACTTCCCCACTCACTAGGGTGGGAGTGAACGCGAGTTAAAGGCGTTATTTTTGCAGTTTTTATATATTAAAAAAAATCATAACTCTCCAATGGAAAAATATTGTTTAACTTCATTTACATGGGGACCTCAACAGTTCTTGAAAATATGTAACATTCACTTTTAATATTAGGGTACAATGAGCTAGAATTTGACATCTAGCATGTTGCAAGAGGGTGAAAATGTAAGTGGAATGTCGGCACCTTCATGAAACTATAAATAGACAGCCTGAGGCTACTATGTAGCCACACCTTGCAGGGTGAAGGACATCCGTTGTTTCCAGCATTTGTTTGTGTAGCCAGTTTTGGGTCATGTGATCATAGCTATGTTCTGATTGATTGTAGGACACAGTTTCAAAACCAACAATTTGAAAAACAGAGAGCATCTCTCATGGCATCTGGCTGATAGCTTTATTCTATTATGGGTGTATGTGTGTGTGTGTGTGTGTGTGTGTGTGTGTGTGTGTGTGTCTGTCACTCGCATATATACCTTATGGTATTTTGCCGGTAAGGGTTTTTGTATGTGGGCATGAGTTTCACCTACACGTATATATCTGTAATTAATAATTTAATTAACAACTGTGTTTACTTCGGCCATAATTCTTAATAAATTTGATAAAATTATCAAGTTTAACTTATTATTCTACAACATGTACTATCCACTATATGATTAACCCAATTAAAGTGCCAAAATTATCATACTTTTTAATTCCGGTTCACATATATACTAAATATCGTGTTACAAATATCTATCAAGGGTGTCCTGGAATTAATGATAACTTTTTCTCTTGGTTAAAAAAAGTTTTTCACCTAATGCTGACATGCTCATGACAGATATTCAAGAACTGTTGGTATCACCATGGGAAGAAAAATAAACCCTATGTTTCTACTGGAACACAATTTTATTGATTTTGGCAACAACAAAAAATTTGCTATAAAAACTGCAAAAACATTGCCCTTAATTTGCATTACCTACACTCCCACCCTAATTGTTCTGTTTAGAGATCTGCGAAGCAGGTTTTTTGAGTTTGAATCAAAGCAAATATTATTAATGGATTTCGAATAATTACCAATCATATCCTAGTTAAATTTACTAAAATTATCTTTATATATATATATTGGGAAACCTCATTTCACTTTATAAGGTAATTTTATTATATTTGGAAGAAGGTATAAAAAAGGTGGATAGAAACATATAAAAGGAACGAACACAATACAGCTTTTACAATGAAAAGAATAACACAGTTCACACTTTACATTATTGCCATTGCTGCCTCCTGAAGAAAATCCTTTCTATTCACCTTTCCTGTACCTTCTTCCAAATATAATACAATTACCTCACAAAGCAAAAATAGGTTTTCCTTATAGAGATATATTCACATCCACTGTCCATTTCCTTCGTTTATCCTTTATGTTATTCCTTTTATATGTTCCTATCTAAGTATCCTATTATTCTTTACAAATTTCATTTTTATTCTTTTGTGTTTTTAGGCTTCTTCCTTTAGGAAGTTGGTTTGTGCGTTTCATACTCCTCCCTGATGAGTTCCGATAGAATGAAACCTAAGTTAGGGGATTGGGCGGTGACGATCAATTTAAGAGGCAACCATTACCTCTTTGTACATTGGCAGCAGTGTAAAGTGTGAACTGTGTTCTTCTATTCATTGTAAAATCCATATTGTGTTTGTCCCTTTTATATGTTTCTATCCACCTTTCCTGTACCTTCTTCCAAATATAATACATTTAGTAAATTGTTAAGTTATTTGATGTCCAGTTGTTAAGTTTATCCTCTAATTATGTTGGTTTATAACAACTAATAAAGAACAAATAGATCTAAAACGCCAATACAACATAGGAATAATATTTTGAATATATTTTTCGAAACAAGTTTCAGGTATTTTTTTTGAGTCCTTTAATATCCCTCATCAAAGAAGTTAAAGGACACATTGTTACCATTTGTAAAGTTATGCTCAAAACAAGCTTCTATACTAACCATCTTTGCTTTCCCTTTACATATTTATCTACAGTCACTTCTTAAACATTAGACTGTATTTATCCTAAATTAAACTTGAAATGTTAATTGCAGGGAATTTGAGTCCTTATCGCCACATGACGTAAAAGGGAACTGTAAAAAGGCGTTTGATGCTGGAGAAGCATTAGGAATCTCTCGTGTGATAGAACCAGCTGACATGGATGTATTGGCTGTTCCTGATAAACTGGCCGTCATGACGTACCTGTACCAACTTCGAGCACATTTCACAGGCATGTATTAATAGTACATATTTTTAAATGAACCGTGTTAAGGGACACAAGCCCCAGCCATTAATTCATCACTGTGAAAGGGTAAACCCACTTTTCACCAATCATAAACTTTTAGGCTATGCTGGGAATCAAACCCAGAACCTTTAGCTCAGTAGATAGACATACTACCGACTGAGCTAAGGTATTGGATTAGGTTTCATACTATTGGATATATAAAATGAGCAATATGGAGCTAAAGCACCCCTACACCCCATAATGTAAGGTGATAGTAGAAAGGATGTAATGAGAAGAGGACAGCAGGGAAAGTTGTTCTGTAAGTGTGTAAGAGACTCGCTATGGATAAGAGAAGTGCCCTTGAAGTGTAAGAGAGTGAGGGTGTACTTTGTACCCATATTCACATATGCAGCAGAAACATGGACAATTGAATATAAGAGACACTAGGAAAGTGGAGGACATGGGAATGGAGTTTGTGAGAAGCATGTTAGCTGTCATGGGGAGAAACGAGATTAGGAATTAAGTTATCCGGGAAAGAATGGAGGTACAGGGAGTACATGAGATAGTAGAGGTAGCAAGGTAGCAAGACTGAGGTGATACGGGCATTTAATGAGGGTGGAAAAAAAGAAGTTGCTAAAAAAAATATTGGAAATGTACGTAGAAAAAAATACCGCAAGGGAGTCCAGTAAAGATATGGGAGGAGCAGATAACAGAAAGTGTTAAATTGAGAGGGGAGAAATGAAAGAAATTAAAGGAGGAAGAGTGTTGGAAGGGTAGAGGAAGATGGTGGCATTTTACTAAACTGACTTGGCCACAGGCTGGAAACTATTGTTGATGATGATAGTGTGCATACAACCTAAATGGGTACTAAGAACTGGTAATAACTATTAAACAAATATTTATGAGCCTTGCAAAGCTAATGTTTTCTTTATTACTTGTAAAATAAATATTTTGTGTGCCTGGAAAAAAAAAATAAAACTTTGTTAGAGATTTGCTGAAATTTTACATTGCTATTTGATTATTTTTTAACTAAATAATTACATTTCACTTATCTCATTGAGTTGTACAGCTTATGAGTCACATATTTGAATGTTTTTCAGCTCAACACTTTTCTAACTGACATCCTTTGGAATCAATAAAATATATCAAACTTCAGCTCAGTTAAACTCAAATCAATGTTCAATTTCTAATTGTAGACTAATCCATATTTTAGTATAATATTTTAACCAAGCCTACCTCTTTTTTCTATAAATATGTTTAAAATAACCTCAATTTGCTACAAACATTTAACTCATTACCTTGTGTAATCACATAAAAAATGGGAATAATTAGAAACAACCTCCCTCCGTACAAAACAACATATTTCAATACTGTTTTAAAATAGTACTGATTCATTTTAATTCAGCACAATGTTGGGCAGCAATTTAATCATTGGTTAAATGTGATCAATTAACGGCCGGGGACTGGATCTGGATGTTATGCCTGCCATAGTAAAAAGTTTGATTATAAGGCATATGAAGCTACGACAGGCCTAGCCAGCTGGTAGCGGGGGAAATATATGACTTGAATAAAAAACTGACCCAGGCCTTAAGCTGGAAACAATAATGGATATAAAAACAATGTTTGGCATCAATTTTTAGTTTTCAGTTAAACAGAAATTTTAAGGTGGTAAAGTATTGTCTAACAAGCTCTTTATTTTTATAAAAACTCACAACTCATTGATGAAAACTTAGAAGGCTTTATATGTTAACACCTTCTCGCATGAGTAATAGCGGTGGTTGTTTCCAGGTCATGAGCTGGAGGTTCAGCAGATAGGCAAGACTATGGACGAATCCTCTTACATGATTGGCCGGTTCAACACGGACACAGATACAGAAGTGACGGTCCAGTTGTTTGACCAAGAGATCATGAGCATCCGTAAGAGAGAGGCGGCAGACAGAAGACAGCAGCAGAAGGGCTCCAATGGAAACAGAAGGTAGTTATAGTCTTGAAACTATTTTTACCATATAATCTATCATGTTCTGGGTACCCATGAGATTTAAGGTGTGGTCGCATAGCTACTGATACACAGTAAAAATGACTGATTTGCGACCGAAATTCTAGATGAACCAATAATGATATATTTTTGATTTTTTTTATAATGACTGTATGGGTAATTCTCTAAATTGATATTGAATTATATAATAATTTTTTTTATGCATATATTTTAAAATTAACTCAAACACATTTTTGAAAATGGTTGGATCTACAAAAAACAACATATCATCTTAAGTTTTGTGTGTAATTTACAAATATAATATTTTTAATCACATAAACTTATATTCCCTCGGCTAGAAATTGGTCATTAGTTAAATAAATGTAGGTTTATTTCAAGATAGGGGTGGAAACCCCCACCACACATACTCAAGCCAAGAGAGAGATGAAATTTATTGGTAGAACCTGAGACTGTAGGCAGTAATCCTATTGTTCGCTTGACAGGACAACACTAATAGCCTTAAAGCCTGTCCAGATGACCAGTTAGAATATTTCAGTTGTATTATTTTTTTCTTAGTCTTAAAAAAAATCTTTGCAAGCTAGAAAATGAACCTACATCAATATTATTTCATAAAATATATCATTTAATATTTTTTTAATGGGAATTTTTAATGTGCAATTTGTGAAAACAAGGATTATATCTGCACATGACTTACAAACTAAATTTTAGCTATGACATACATAACAGTTTACTAAAGTTAAATTAACGACTACCTGGTTGACTATAACTCAATCAATCTTCTATAACACATATTTTTAATCAGGAAAATCTCACTAAGTCAACCTTTAATAGTATATTTTCTTATCAGTGTAAAATCACTAAGTCAAGTGAAAGTAACGAATTAATTAATTAAATTTAATCAACACAATAGATTATGAAAAAAATTGTTGACACTTAATGTTTTAAGGTATGTTCCTACAATAATGAAAAAAAAAATGTTGAAGTTGGATTTATGATTTTCGAACAAAAAAGTAAAAGTATCATTCACTCATAAACAACAAAAAATTTCATTTTTCACAAATTAAGAATTTTGTCTTAATGAGTTTCTCCAGCAAGCCCACGATATGGTGATTCATTGAGATTTTTATTTTCTGAACATCTAAATGGTGAAGTATAGAAAATGTATTTACATAGAAATCCCAGCTCTAATAATGACTTAATACTGTAGTTGGGGATGTTCTGCAATGTTCTCTGCCTTCGCTTGTCCTCTTTTTTGTCCTGAGGTTTCTCCAGTACCACCCTCATTTCATCAAGAAACTTCTTTTCATACAATCTCTTACATGTCAAAATAACGCTCTGATCCATTTGTTGAATAAGTGAGGTGGTATTGGGAGGCAATGCCAGGCACTTAATGTTTCCATCACTGTTACACATCTTCTTAGTTGGATGGGATGGAGCGTTGTCTACAAGTAAAACTGCCTTGATGTCACTAGGAGCAATCTTCAGAATTTCAATTTGGAATCGGTGCACTTCAGGAACAAACTGTTTTTAAGACCAATCCTGCGGGATTACTTGTGTGAACCATGCATTTTTTGAGTTAGTATAATGCACAGGCAGGTCATCCAGCATAGACTTAAGCACACGAGGCTGGCGTGATTTGCCGACTAAAACTGATTTAAGGCGCTGGATTCCATCTGCATTTGCACACAATAAGGTCTAAAGTATCTCTTTGCTAAGCTTTTGTCCAAGTACATTGCCCTCATGCTTGTAAGCCTGCATGTTTTCAGGCAGTGAACGCCAAAACAGCTCGGTCTTGTCAGCATTGTATAGTTGCTCACGAGTTAATCCTTCTGCCTTAATTAGAGTTTCAAGTCATTTTCTAAATGGCTCAACACTAGCTTTATCGACACTTTAGCGATTCACCAAAAACTCTCTTACTAACAATACCATGCCATTTGCGGAAACGATACAGCCAGTCATCACTTGCTTTAAATTCAATATTCATGTGCTTTGTAAGTCTTTCAGCTGCTGCCTGAAGCTCCACACCATGAACTACGGTCCCGCTAGACCGTTGTTGCACATACCATTTATGTACAGCCCTTTCCAGTTTTGTGTCACTAGGAAACTTCACTCGTTTTCTACAGAAAACTGTTTTTTCAACATCACACTGCAAAGCAAATGTCTCCAACTTATCCTTGTTCTTTATTATGCCTGAAACTGTTTGGTGATGCCATATTCCTTACACACATTTGCCACAAAAACACCGGACTCTAAATTTTCAATAAGTTTTAGTTCCTCTACAACACTTAAAAAACCACACTTTCTCTTGTTCGACACCATTCTTAGACAC
The DNA here is from genome assembly GCA_901482245.1 of Timema douglasi. Taxonomy (NCBI): domain Eukaryota; kingdom Metazoa; phylum Arthropoda; class Insecta; order Phasmatodea; family Timematidae; genus Timema; species Timema douglasi. The sequence goes on along the minus strand of CABEEJ010000419.1, from coordinate 131,558 downwards.
AGGTTCACTTGACTATGGCTTTCTCTCAATTTATGTGGCGTGAATGGAAGTTTATGTTGTTCAAGCGTGGGGGTGAGTTGGAAGGGGGAGTAACACTGCGTTGCAAGATCTTTGCCATCCACCTGCATTACACTACTTCTGTAACATCTTTGGCCTGGCAGCATGCAGCTGGTGTGTTTCTAAATAAATTTTATTTTCGGAAAATAATTTTGTTCAAGTTATCCAAAGTCCATGATATTGAGGTCTGAGTTATTGAACGTTCACTGTAGTAAAAAAACAACTCAAAAGGGACTTCTTTGTTTTTTCACAAGTTAAGTAGAACACAAAGGTTGAGTGCAAGTAATTGGCCAGAAATAAACTAAAAGTGGTCACTGAAAACTAATCCAATTTTGAATATTGCTTTTTGGCTTAGAGATACCATAACTTTAATCTAGTGCAAATTAACAGCAAGGAATGAAGGTATTGAAAATTGTGATGTTAAGATTTATTCTCGATTCTTTTAATACAGTAAAAATCTAGTGTTTCTAGGAATCACATTAACAACCTTAGTAAGTATGCAAATGGCCCAAATGGGCAGAAAGATGTCAAGCATGAAATTAGCTCTCGGATGATTATAACCTTTCTTTATACAGTGACTACATTGTAAATGTGTTCCTCTTGCAGGTCTAGCTCAATAGAATCTGATGGTACAGAGTCTGAGAGCAACAAGAGTGTGATCAGCCAACGAACGGCCCGGCAAAATTCTCGTCTGCGGCTCAAGCTGCCACTGGTCTCTTCGTCTGATTCAGGTGGTGACAATAATAGCGATAGGTCACCAACATCCGTGAAGGATGTCAAGGACATGATCCTGGCCAGCTCCAAGAGCATCCTGGGGAAAGTGCTCTCGCCCACCAAAGAGAAGTTTGCCTTACGGGACAAGGTCTGTTAACAAAATTATCAATGTTCAAAACCAAAATTGGCAAGGGTGTTTTGAGTTCACTTTTTCAATTGAAGTAAAGTCAAATTGAATGTATCAAGGTATACTGCAATGCACCAGGAGAGTTCTCCAGCAACACTGTATAAATTTAACATACTACAACTCAGGCCATATTTACCCTGCCTCTAACTTGGCTCCAAAGAATGATAGTAACATTAAAATTTATTCACACGCCTCCCTAACGTGTTTGTCTTTCTACAAGTGGTAAAATAACCCCCTCCCTATTCCATCCACCAAGTTTGCTAAGTAACAAAAAATAAGACTGACTACAAAAGAGATTAACAATGATGAGTCAGTGATAACTTCTTGAACATGAGTGCCACATGCCCCTTGTTTTTATCTCCTAGAGCACTATGTTTTGTTTCCCACACAAAACTTTTCAGGAGAGGGTCAGTCCCGCCCAACCTATGGGAATACATACATTTTTGACCTTTTCCCTGAGTGTTCGGGATCCCATGCACCTCTACTCCTCCGTGATGAGTTTTGAGATAATGAAACCTAGTTCGGGTGACTAGGCAGTAACGATATATTTTATTCAACAATCAGCCATTGTCTCCTAGTCCAATGACAGCAATGTAAAGTGTGAGATGTGTTCTTTTAATTGGTAATGCTATATTGTGTTTGTTTCCTTTTATATGTTTTCAATCCAACTTTTCTATACCTTCTCCCAAATATAATAGAAATTCAATATGAAATGCAATTACTTAACTCAAATAAAACTTGATTTAATCTAAACTTGACTCGAAGTGAAAAATACTTTCTCCCAATCTCATAATTTTAATTTCTTTATTATAACTTACAGCTACTATGCTTACAATTAATCATTCCTTCTCTACTAACTGCTTTCAGAGTAAATCCCCTGTCAACACAACCACTCCCAGACCCATGTTGATGACTCGAAGACAGCTCAATGATCCTTTTGGCTCAGATGACGAGGACGAAGAGTGAGTAACTTTTTTTTTTTAAGAGTACATTTTACAGACATGGGAACTGGAGTAAAATGTGTTTCATAAATCTTTGAAAAATATTAAAAAATAATATTTAAGAGTAGGAGGTGGAGTGGAGACCATGGTTATGCGGTCAAGAGAAGCAAGAGGGGAAGGGGGTGGTTAATAATATTTGTAGTGTGCAAAATCCAATATTTTTTATGTGGTCAGGTCATTTTAATAAAATGCCTCCATCTTTCTCTATCCTTTCAACATTCTTCCAGCTTTAATTGCTTAAATTCTTCCCCTCTCAGTAACACACTTTCTGTTATCTGCTCCTCCCATTTCTTGGCCTCCCTTCCAATTCTTTCCTACGTACTTCATTCTCATTGTTGTCTTTGGCATACTCTCCTTCTCCATCTTCATTACATACTCATACCATCTCAGTCTTGCTTCCTCTACTATCTCATGTACTCTCTCTACCCCACTCTTTCCTATATAACTTTATTCCTAATCTTGTGACAGCTAACATGCTCCTTACAAACTTCATTTCCATGTCCTCCACTCTCCTACATTCATTGTCCATGTTTCTGCAGCATTTGTGACAATAGGTATAAAGTATACCCTGCACAACACTTCCTTACACCTCAAGGGCACTTTTATTCTTCACAGGACTTCTACACACCTATAGGACAACTCTCCCTGCTGTCTTCTTCCCATTAGATTCTATCGTCTTCCACCTTTTTCCTCAATCACGCTTCCAAGATATTTTACATTCTGTATTTATCTCAGCTCAACCCAACTTCCTTGTCATTACCATCACTTCACACTTTTGCCATTCTAATTCACTTCCTCATTCCATTCCTATAGCTGTTCCTGTACTTCCTCTTGCTTCTCCTCTATACCATTAAGTCATCAACAAACATCATAGCTTGGCTTTCATTCTTACCTCCTCGATTTTTCCTTATTCATGACCATTTCTATTACTATTACAAATAATAGTGGTGAGAGGACACTCCCTAACTTTGCTCAATTTTTTATTTTAAACCGCTCTCTTCTCCCATTCTTCTTTTTAACACAACTCCTGTTATCCTCATAGATGCTTTTCACTCTCATTACAACTCATATTTCCACCTTTGCCTCCTCCATCACTTTCCAAACTTTATTTTTATCCACACTATCATAATGCCTTTTCTACATCCATAAATACCATTACCAAGTCTTTCCCAAATTTATACCTTCTTTCCATAAGTTGTCATATGTCATTGATAAATTCTCTTGTAGACCTTTGTTTTCTAAATCCATGCTGTTCCTCTCTTCACCTTACTTTCATTTTATTTATTATTATCTTTCCCAGTATTGTCTCATATATTTTTATACAGAGGTACATCAGTGTTATCCCCCTATAATTTGTACACCTCTTCCTGTCTCCTTTCTTTAAAATAGGTATGATAACTCCCTTTTACCCGTCTTCCAGAACCTTGTTCTCCTTCCAAATCACTCTCAGAACCCTGTATAATCATTGTATACCTGCTTCACCTGCAGCTCTTATCATTTCCTCAGTCAGTTCTTCACACCTGGTATTTCTCTTTGTTTCATTCTCTTTATTGCACCCTCCAGCTGTTTTCTTGTGGGGCCATTTCCCTCCTCGTCTACTATTTCTTCCTGCTCCTCTTTTTCACTCTTATCCCTCTCCTTTTCCAGGTTGAACATTTTCTCAAAACATCTCATCCATATTTCCTTTTATTCCTCTCTCGTCTTCAACGTTTTTCCTTCGTCAACCATCATTCTAACTTTTTGTCCTTTATCTTTCTTCCTGTTTTTTAACTGGCTATATAACACCTCCTTACTCCCCTCCACCTTGTGTTGATGAAATGATAAAGAAATTAGTCAAAATAGCAGATGAGTATTTAATTACGTCAAATTTTGCTCACACTAACTTTGATTTGTAATGTACAACAACTCTGAACGATAAAAAAAAAACATTGAACATTAATGTGCATTATTACATCTTCCTCAGGACTTTATGGGGAAGATGCAAATAAAGCATCAAAATATTGAAGGGAGTGTAGTTATGTGTAATTATTTTTACTTTAATTTATGCTTTATTTTTCTATAATTTTGTCATATTACATAAATTACATAGTATCTTTTGCTTAATGCACTCTATTTCATACATATGATGGATTGTATCAATAACTTTAAAACCATACTTATAATATCCTAAAATGCTAGTGAGCTAAAAAAAATATGTTTTTATTATGTAAAATGTTCTTCTTACTCTATTATTACTGTAGTTTACATTTAGCATGTTTTAACTATTAATTGGATACTTCTTGGTATCGAGTGTTATTAACCATATTGCTCTGACCAAGGTAAAGAGCGAGAACACCCTTTGAGTGGTTTTTTGTAAGCAAAAATGGCGGTTAGGGTAGAGACATACATAACAACAATTAGGTTAATTTTGTAGGGCAGATCGACAGAAAATGCCCTATTTAAATAGATTATTAGTTAGTGGTGATTTTTTTTAATAGGCTTAGTATTTACACAACATAAAAAGCTAAACTTATCTTTCCTAGATAACCCACAGAAAACATGAAGTATTTATGTAAGAGTAAATAGGCCTAAATCATATAATAACCTATTTCTTTCAGCCATAACTAAATGGTTTTTAATTACCTTTCACTAATAAATAATTATTATATGATAATTTATTTTTTTGTTTTTACCTATAAGAAATAAATGTTACTTACTGCCATATTTCTAGCTGTATTTGCTGTCTATTTTAATTTACATCTGTTAAAATCCATTGACTATGAAGTTATACTCGTTTGGATCTAACATAAGAAGTCACGCTGTTTCGAAATTGGCACACAATTCTCAGTTGATTAGTTGATATCAGGCTCTTTAGTTTGGTCGAAGAAAGCGATACCAAACCGAGGTTTGGTTTTGTCTTGGTTCATAAACACTTGTAACCAACCAGCTGTCTTTCTAGGAGCACGAAAATGCTCTTGTCTTAGACATCAATATCAGGTTACTCATGAAACACGCCTTCTGGTTTAGTTGAATCTATTTTGGTTTTAAAATTCCAGACCACCGCCAATAATTGATGACAAGAAGAGTGGAAATATTCAACTCACAAGATCTCAATCATCTCAAGATGGTGTAAGTTGAATGATTTTTCTAGGTCTCTTGTTGTGTTTGATTGTGCTAATGATAGAGCGCTTAGTTATAAATAAACATTACATAATGGTAAGTAAAGCTTTGAAATGCATTATTAAAAAAACAATGAATTTCAGTTTGAAAATTTTCAAATAGAGCTACATTAGTCCTAAAAAAATCACGAATATCTATTAAAAAAGAAGTCACATGAAGATTTTTTTTCTTTTATCCAATGTATGCACATTAACTCACAAATTATTACTCTTTATCAAATATTCTTAATAGTTTTTGAGTTGAGTGGGCTTGGTTGGTCAAGGGGGATGAAACCGGCTACTTACAATTGTAACAGTATGTTTTAATTTGGTAGTATACAAATTTTAAATTGGTGTTGGGTTTAAAGGTGGTAGATACTTAAAAATTGTGGATTTGCTGTTGTACTAAATAACCATAGTCAGTTTATTATGTGTGTGTGATTTAGGAGTCTATTCATTCTTTGGAGACCAGACTCAGCAGGGAGGGATCAGAAGTGCGGGACGTCATTTCACATTCTCCAACACAAAATGATAATTTTAACAGAAAACATGTAAGTCCATGCAGTTTTTTTTTGTAATCTTAAATTTAGTTTTGTGTGCGCTTTATTTCACTATAACTTTGAATATTTATTTATTTTTATTTCCCTTTATTATCTAACCTGCCACAATTAGTTATTATTTGAAACTAGTTTTGGCCATGTATAATAAATTCTATTAAAGACTATGGATTTAAATTAAAATATGAGTATTCCTACCCCTATTATAGGTATTGCTTTATTGATTATTGAATTTAGTCATTTGGTGGATTTTTCACTGGTTTATATTTTTATTCATTATTTTTCATAGAAAATATTAATAAACAACTCATTTAGGACAGATAAAGTTGACTGACCTGATGCTCGTGGGTTAAAACACAGTCAATGTCAACAGATTTTTTTGAGCGATAAAAATCTGTAGCACAACTTGCTTTGCAGGAGAAGTAAAACTGTGGTCCCATGTTGACTGTAGCATGTAAAAGAACTTTGGAAGGTATGTGATAATACCTTTGGCAAAATTGGTAGGCCCATTCTCTCTCTCTCATAGAAATTCTTGTGTGCTGATATGATTAGTCAGTTCATAAAGTGCAATTTAGAACCTTGAATAAATAAATAATAAGATAAATAAAATAAAGCAACAAATGGCTGTATTTAATGAACATTGAATGGAGAACATTGTTTAAAGTATACACACTTATAAGAAAAATGTAGGCTTTAAGTTCACTGTAAAAATATTTATTGGTTTAAGATCAAATAAATTGCATTGTTGTTAACATTCCACTTTGAAATAATTTATGCCATTCAGACCACAAATTAAATAAACATTCCCTGTGTGTGAATTTTATCTCTTAACTAGTACGATTTAGAGTACCGTATTTAGAAAATCATTACAGTGTGCAAATTAAGAGCTTAATGTTGTATTTGCAAAGAACTAACTTATTGTTAAGCTAGTGTCCTGTGTGTGTGATGTTATAACAAGCATGTTCCCCCAGCACATACTAAGTCGTCATGACGAGCTGCGAGAAAGAGCCAGACAACTGTTGGAGCAGGCAAGAAGAGAAGCGGCCAATAGAGGCTCTGTGGTGCCATCTTCTGCTCAATCACCTGTAAAGGTACACACACATAAAGTGTAAAACATCTTGCTCTACCCTGAGGCTAATTATTTTTAATATCTAATATCCTTAAGGGTTCAAAAGTTCAAGGATCCCATTCTTAGATTAATCAAATACCTTTAATTTATCCTGACATTGCTCATACCACCTAACTATCATCAATAGTTTCATACCCGCTTTGTTGACCGAAGGGTCTAACGTGCTACTCTAATGTTAAACTAGATTGGTTTACCACTTTCCTGCCATGCAAATGCAGGTATACTTCCTCTAAATATAACCTTCCTAGTACCTAAAACGATTGGTGTAATTAGTACATAAGCGTATAACCCAAACGGGTAGTAAGGCACGGTGCCAAAAAAAAATTTCATGGTCAAAGTCATACATAAATAATAACATTAATTATTCCAGCAATGCGAGGAAGAGAGACAGCAACAGTTAAGGGAGCGGGCAAGAAAACTGATAGCTGAAGCAAGGATGGGTGTGGTCTCATCAACTCCTACACCTTCAGAGCAGGTGAAATTTCCAGGTAAACAAGTAATCCTGATATAAAATTTACTCTGTGGTTCACCTTTATTCGAAATGTACACATACAACCTTTCTATTTCAAGATGATAATTTAGTAAAGATATTAAAACGAAGGCTTGTATTCTGATGGAAAAAAATATGATATATACATGCACACTCATGCACACACACACACACACACACACACA
>CABEEJ010000419.1:71828-123980 GCA_901482245.1 Timema douglasi | reverse complement strand
CACACACACACACACACACACACACACACACACACACACACACACACACACACACACACACACACTTTCTCTCTATACATATCTCTCTTCAAAATGGAGTAATCAAGTGTTTGTGTTATCTGTACTCTCTTCTTTATTCTTTGTGTTTGATAAAGGCAACAGTGCTGAATTATTATTCTATTTGTTTTAAAATGTGTGTGTGACTACTCATACAATAGAAGACAAAAGAAAGGAAGAGATGGCACCTTTGTGCATTGGATTCTTCCCACATTTTTCCTCTTTCCCTAGGTGGGCTTTCTTCATCAAATTTACTTTTAGTAGTTTATTTTTCCTTTTTCTTTAGTTTTATCAATTTCCTTCATTATAAAATTAATATCCACATAAAAATATTTAAGGTAATTGAATTGCATTCTATGATAATAAATGTGTTTAAATGATTATAATTAAATATTATATATAATTGTTCAATAAAACATTTTCTAAATGATTTTGAGTGTAAAAACTATAAATTTATATCATCATCATCATTATGAAAGCTTCCAGCCACTGGCCGGCTTGGGAATATAAGTCTCTCCACTGTATCTTTTCTCCATACCACTTCTTTTCCTCCACAATGACCCAGTCTTCCCCTCCCTCCTCGGTAGACCTGGCGGTCTAGGGGTAAGGTGTCAAGACTTCTGTGCTGGGCTCCATGGTTCAATCCTCGGTTCCGGCACAGATTTATCTAATTGCCAAACCTTTCCTTCATCTCTGACAAGACGTATATTAATCACAACTTTTGGATGTGTGGAACACCAGGCCTCCACCGTGGTTCGGATCCCACGTTAAACTGTAGGTCCTCCATTTCATCTCACAATCACGCTACCATTACACTTTAACGTAAGTGTGTACAACCCGAACGGATAGTAAGACGTGGTGCTAGTAATAATCTTCCCTCCTCCACACTTGTCTGCAGTCCCTTCAGCCAGCCGTCCCATGATTTTCCACTTGGCCTCCTGCCCTGCACTACAATATCCAGCGTCTTGTTTGGTCATCTCTACATTCTCCTCACAAAACCATACCACCTTAGTCGTGCCTTCTCTAGCTTGTCCTGCATAGGCTCCTCGTGAACAATTCCTCACACCCTTTCATTACTCATACTATCCATTCTTGTCACTCTTACAGTACCTCTCAAGAATTTCAATTCACAGGCTTGAATTCTTTTTTCATCTGGATCCTTCACCACCTACATTTTCACTGTGTTGGTTAATATTGGTACATAGTATGTCCTGAAGATCTCTCCTGTACATTTCTTCGGCACATCTCTGCTCCAAATGATACTTCTTACACTTTTAAAAAAAGTTTCTGCTTACCTGCCTTTCTTACTGATTTCCCTTGTTTCTTCTACTTTACTCTGCCTTCAATTGCTACTTTCCTACTGTCACAGCAGACGTGCACCTATCTTTCTTCCTTGTTGTAATCATCTTCTCATTCTTCCTTAAATTAAATCTTATTCCATATTACTCCACCACTTCATCCTATGCATCTAACTGCTCCTGAACTTCTTTTTCATTACGGATTTCCTTTTCCTTACGTAATATATAAATATTATTATTATTATCAGCATCATCATCTATCATTAAATGGGCAAGTATTATGGATATAATGGCTTCTATCATAAGTGCTCAATTAATAAATATTCTTGAATCATTAAATATTAAAACATTTTTAGTTTCATCAATTAGAAAAACTGTTTGTTATTACTGTATTTACCCAAATCCAAGACGACCGTGAATCTAAGACGACCCCCAGTTTTTCACTGGTTCTGGATAGATTTTTAAAAAGTGGTATTTATTTTATCATCAATGAAGAAAAGAATAATTATGATAGAATTATTTTGTAATACTAACAATTTTACTTTATTTACAAAACAAAACACCTATGTTGAATTAAAATCTAATTAGGCTTGCAGAATTTAGGGTTGCAGAATTGCTAAGAAATTTATTTTTTGGTCACAAATATTACTTTTGCATAAGAAGGTTAACCTTAAAAAAGTTTCATAAAAACAATTACAAGTTAATTTTTACTATGACAAATGATAATTGTCAGTGAAAATCTGATTGTCATACATACCCTAATCCCCCTAAAGACGAACATTGGACTTGACCATCAACATGCTAGTTTCTAAAACGTGACACTTTCACTTTCACAATGAAATACATAAAATTAAATAATATAAAGTAAAGAGATATAGGAAGATATTAAAGGCTCAATAATTAAATATACAACAAACTGTTGTTTTTATAAGAAAAAGATACACACATTTCACAAATAATCTAACCTATAAACACGTCTACCGTAAATTACCTTACAAGTTAGCCGCTATGACACCTAAGCATAAAATATGTTTTGTAGCCACCCTGTTATTGCATTATTTGAACACCAGAAAATATGTCCATTATGATTAACAATTTTCAATCAACTGTTGACGAGCCATGCCATGAAATGGTGTGCCTTGTCCAATACTCCCTGGTTTATCGTTTGTAGACCCCAAAACTAGCGTTACTCTTCTTCATCAACCAACCAGTAGCTATTTAAACGAAAGAAACATCAAAAGAGGTGGAGCTTACACTTGCTCCATAAGCAGGTGTTCAACATTGAAATAAAAGTAAACTCCAAACAAATGTAAATACACAAATTCCGGACTTGCTTTAAAAATATGAATAAAATAGAGGTTTATAAGGTCTGAAAATAATTTACATTAAATATATTAATTTCAAATAATAAAAGGAATAAAGAAATCTACATCATTTCACCTTATTAGCCCATACTATCAGGTCATCTGCAAACACCATTACTTTCATACTTCCCTCCCCAATTCTTTCTACCACCTCTCATTATTTCTTCATTCACTCATATTAACATTAGTGGGGAGAGTGCACTTTTGTGCTTCAGGCCATTTCTCAACTCAAACCACTCTGTCGTCTCTCCCACTTTTATACAGCTCACTTTCCTTACTTGCCTTGGTGGCATGGTTAGCCAACGCGCTGGTTTCGTGTTGAGATAGACTGCCGAGGACAGGGAAATAAAGGTTCAAATATCGCTCGGGTGAACAGGGAGTGGGTTTTCTTAAATGGTTTTCCACTCTCCACGCAAATGTGGGTTCACTTCCACTATATTCAACCTTCCCACTTCCTAACACATTATAATAATCAGTACTTAAGCGTGTATGCCTAATGGGTAGTAAGAGGCAGTGATAAGTATATAAGTACCGGTATATACATTCTCCTTACGGTCTCGTCCCTCACTCCTTTCTTTTTCAGCAGTGAAGAAAGTTATATAAATAACAAAATATAATATTTTTTAACCATAAAACAAGTGACACAAATATTCAAACTTTAATTCGAGTTTGATTCATCTTTAAGAATATATCATGTCTTTGAGTTTGTTTCGAATAAAAAAAGTAGATTTTGCTCAACTCTAAATACTATGAATATTATAATAATCTTTTTGTTAATATGTTTACACCTTCACTTATTACTGCTTCAGCATTAGAGCTGAGATGGAGGTGAAGAGAGAGTTTTTTTTGTAAACATACTACATAAAATAGATTTTCTTATATATTTTATTTTGCAGGTTTCCCTGCAATGTCTCCAGACGATGGTCATTCTGAAAACAGGACCCTGGACGAGCAAAACAATCCACTGTCACCAACCTCTCAGCAAAGAGTTCAGTCTCCAAGCACACCCGGGAGCGGCAAGGTAAAGTTTATATTTGTTTTGGTCTATCAAGAGAGATTCACTAATTTTACAATCCAGCAGATTTGAAACTAGATTATTTTCACTTGGATCTAAGCATAAAGTTTTCCAACTGGGCTTGAGTTGTTATGTATACTTAATGCTTTATAAACAATTATTAAGGCTTAAGAGGACTCTTAGGACAAACAAAAAAGATATTAGACTACAAGGAATCCTCAAGAAGTGTCAATACCCAGCTCATATCGGAGAAAGCACCATAATTTTTCAAAATTCAAAACATGTATAAGGTAAAAATTTTAGGTTGAAAAATTATACATGCCACACATAATTTGCCAACTTTAAATTGACAAGGTACATTTCCCAATAGTACCAATACAGAAAATGAAGTATGTAGGAAAAAGACTGCAAGGCAGGCCAAGAAAGAACTGGGGGAACAGATAAGATAAAGTGTGCAAACAAGAGGATAAGAAGTGTGACAGGATAGGAAAATGGAGACATTTTACTAAACTGAACCGGCTATAGGCTGGAAACCGTTGATGATGATGACCTATACTGGAGTATAATGCCCCTTTATTTAAACTTCTTCCAGGTGTTTTTAATAACTTTCTACTATCATTACAAATGTATCCAAATATTAATAGGTAGGCCCACTACATCAGTCAGATTTTGACTAACCAAATTATTGGATACATATTGTTCCCTGAGTCCGGGTGTACGTGGGGTGTGGACACCAAATACATTTTAAAATGAGTAAAAATAGTTTCATGAAGGCTGTTTTTGGGGAAAAAGTATGGCTTATTTTCGTCTCTTTACAATATTACTATAAATTCTCAGTTTAGTCTGTAACTTTCTTAGGTTTTTTTTTTAAGCTTTCGAGACAAGATTGAGATTTTTTTCTTTTTTCAATCAAAATACTTTTGAGTCTCATACATCTTTACTTTTTAGTGAAAAACTTTTTATATTTGTGAAATGTACTACATAGTAAATTATATATAAGAGACTGCTGTTTGTTTGCCAGGCCGAGAAAAATGGTAACACATTTCCTTGGGGTCAATCTGGCAACAGTTTGCCTAGTCCGCGGTCGCCAGCTGGTAGTCTACCCTCCAGTGTGCGGTCTGGCCAATCCCCAGACAAGAAGTCCGCCTCTCCCCTCCACTCCTTCTCATCGCTCATTGAGAGGATTTCTCCCGACAAAACACCGGAAGATGGTTTCAGAAGAGGGGTGAGCTTCATACAGTTTGTTAATTTTATCTAACTTTTTTAACTATACCTTATGTTCCTAGGCGTGTTCAAAGTCCACTTATTCAATTGCAAGCAAAGTTAAATCAAATAATATGAAATATTCTGAAGGCTTAATCTATGTTTGAATATTTAAAAAAATGTTTACGTTGGAAAAATATATTATATGTGGAATAGTTGGATAACTTTAGGTATTAAATATAATTTACAAAATGTTATATTGAAAACATGATTGACATATTTGGTTCTAAGCGGCTTTAAGGTTGCCACACACCTGGAATACTGGGAAAGCACACATAATTTTTTGTGCTTGGGAAAAACTAAGACAACTCGGAGAATTTGGCAAAATCGACTAAATATACTGGACTATTTGTTAATTTGGTAACTTTAGATTAACGCTTAAAATAATTGAACTGAAGAATAAAGCACACTGATTCAAACATGTTTTAATACTAAACCTGTGCGAGAATGACATTTTGAATGTGGGAAATCTTTGGGCTGGAAATAATGTTTTCCCCCCAGGAACGGGATGGCAAACGGGGAAAAAAATGATTAATCTTTCACTTTAGGCTTAGGTTAGATTTATTTTTCAGCTTTATAATTTTGGTTTTAACTTAACCTTTCTATTCATTCCAATAAAAAATAAAATAAAGATTGATTATTTAATCAATAACTTATGCCAATTTGATCAGAAAGGAATCACTTTTTATTAGTTTAATTAAGTTAAATGCAGTGATAGATATGCCAAAAATATTTTTGAATAGTGTCAGGAAAAGGGGCAAAAATTCTTATTTGGTTGAACAATAAATTTAAATTCTGTATTCTTGTAAAAAAAAATGTAAAGAGAAAAAATGTGCACACTTAAAATTTTTGCATTAATTTATTTTTGAAATTAAATATTTTCCAAATAAAAATTAATAAAATCGATATTTTGTCTAACAAAGGTTGAATAGGGTCTTTGAACTAGTGTAAATTAAAAAATCTCTGCCTAATACATCTATTATGATATGTATTTTCGATCAAGCATTTTTGGAATAAATATAAATATATATGAAATAAAGTGCATTGGGCAAAAACAATTTGTAATAAATAACATGATAGAATAGTAGGAAAGCAATAAAGCACAAATAATAGTAAAAACACTAACACATATTTACATACATTATAATATTTCAATGCTATTATAGCATTCTTCCTCTGGAAGTAGTAGTAGGTAGACTAAACAGGATACAAATGAATTCTAAAAATATATTTTAAGATGGACTAGAAAGATCTTGAATAAAAAACTCGTGGTGTGAGTTTTAATAACTATTTACACAGTAAAACATCAAGTTACTAAAGCTCTCACAAAAAGACCTGTTAGACTAAAAAAATATTAGTTTATCTAAATTTTATTATCTATGATACAAAAGCAAATGGATGCCATTCCAACATTTACTTGATAGATGTGTCTTAATGCAAATGCTATGATCGGTCACCAGTTCAATGAGGATGGGAACCCATGCACACATTTAATTAATACAAGAGATGTTTACTATTCTCTAACTAATTAATTCACTGGCATGCATTGCCATACCCAGAATTTTATTTCGGGGAAGAGGGGGTGGGAGGGATTTCTGCTTGGTAGGAGCCTGAAGGTGAGTAATACTAATTGTAGTGCTTCTATTTAAGTGAAGGATTTAACTTTCACGTTTTGAACACTTTGAAAAGTGGTTATATACCAGCAACACAACTTACATACTAACTTAATTCTATAACATATACAACATCCAAACTCAAGACTGTAAATTCATCAAATTATATATACTATACCCTTGCTGGGAATCAAACCTTGGACACTAAAGCAAAGATGGTCCACTCGAATCTTCGAATCCACCGAATCCTAACAAGTATTCGAGATTCGAGGATTCGGTGTTTTACTGGATTCGATTATCTAATCTTTCATCTCCAAAGCATAATATTTTGGATTCAAAAATTACTTAGGCCTACTTGAAAAGTACAACTTAATCCGTAATATTTATTTTGTCGGACAAAAGAGATTATCACAAATAAAATCATTATTTAAAAAAAACTGTTAGGTGCAGAAAATCTTAGGTTCCTAGTACCCTACCCTCCCACCTCTATGAGAAACTTGGACTCGATCGTTTTGGCACATGCTCACTTCATCTGCTATTATTTGTTGAATTTTTAGCATCTTTATGACACACCAAAAACAAATAAATATTTGTACTATCTTGTGTAACTTTGCCTTGTTTAAAAACTTAAAATTATGAAAATAAACTCTTAATCTACCCTAATTATTTTGTGGGAGAGGGGGGGGGGGGTTGAACCTCCAATCCCGAACTAGACCCTCTTCCCACCCTCGGTACGGCCCTGATGACATGGAATATAAAATATACAATTATTTACAAACCATAATAATTGGTACATATTAATAGTAAATGGTTAAACTACTCTAACTCTACATTATTCTTGGACCATGCAGAGGTCTTAAGTTTAATAACATCCTCAGATGAAGGACACATGTCCTGCTAGTCAGTCAATTATTTATCCCTGGATGAACTCCGGGTCATGAACCGGCCATTCATCCCTAACTGTAATTCACATGATCAGTATCAAAGCCATTGTCTCAAGACTAGGAATGTAACCGTAAGCTAGGCGGCTGTCTCAAGTTGCAACAAATACTAGTTTCAAATATGCACTTACGTAGCTAGCTGCACATTCTTAATTTTGAATGTACATTCTGTTATAAATGTTGGTTACAATCGGCTCCCAACATAAATAAATGTAGTGAAGGCATATTTCGTGCACAATTTTGGTTTTCAAAAGCCACTTTTATCATTATTTTGAACCAAAAATATGTTTTACCACATTAAATATATCGAGGAATAAATATTTCCCTCATTCACCTATAATTTGGTTGTATTATATAATGGTGCTCAGTTGTATTGCAAGTTAGAAAATAAAAGCAACAGAAGTTTTGGATAGCCCTTTGTTTAGCGGAAGATAAGGTTAATTTAAATTTAATACATCATAACATATTTAATGAAAATTAAACTTAACATTGATAGTGTTCGTTTTGTAACTTATTTATATTTTCCCTCACCCAAGTTTTGATATCAACCAATTTCAGTATCCCGCACAGCCCTACTTATTATCCCATATTGTGAAGCGACAGAAAATGTGCTTACCCTTCAAACTTAAATCATTCTTTTTTAAACATAATTTATATGATTTACAATAGTCACTTTGATTAAAAATTAAGTTTTACTACTCTTTTGTTCACTTTAAGCTGCCTGCAAAAATGAGAACTCCTTCTGGAAAGCATGAAAAACAGTGAGAAATTGGTAGTAAGAAAAAAGTGGCGGCCCTCTAAGCTGATAAATTAAGTTTTATTACAAAATTATATTTAATTGTTTTAGAATTGTGTACATTTGAACATTAATTTGTACTGTAAATAACAGTACTAAATTACTAAAATCGATCATAAATGTTTACATTAACTTTAAATATTCTTATTGAGGAAACTTTGTAATTATAAAATACATAATTTTACTTTCACTTCAAAGCCGAAGCTTATGAATATTCAATTCAAGGCAAAGTCAAAGTTTTCTTTGCGATTTTCACTTTAGTAGCAACTATTAATTAATTTAGAGATTACTTTGAACAACATGTCATTTGACAGGGTTAATGAGTTTAAATATTTAAGGTCAGTTCTGACTTGCAATAACAATATTGGATTAGAATATACAAAACAATAATTCTACCAGTTCTCAATAGGTATGAAACAGTCTCTTACCTTACATGACAAAAATAAATTTAGGTTGTTCAAAAACAAGCTTCTTAAACAAAATATTTGGTCCTAAAATGGATGAGGCTACCGGGAAGTGAAGGAAGTAACAAAATGATGAGTAACATACTCTCTACTCACAACAAGACATTTTTAGGGTAATAAAGTCTCATAAATTATGGTGGGCAGGAAATGCAGAGAAAAGGAAGAATCTAGAACCATGTTCAGGGTAATAACTGGCAGGCCCAATGGGAAGAGACCATTGGGAAGATCTAGACGCAGATGGGAGGATAACATTAGAATGAATATGAAAGAGATAGGATGTAATGAGGGGGACTGGATAGAACTAACTAAAGATAGGGATCGGTAACATACTTTTGTAAGTGCATCAATGAACTGTTGAGTTCCCAATGCTGTAGAGTAAGTAATTAAGCAAGTGAGTACCTATTATTCCTCAGACCACTCAATGGCAGCACAGCTAAGTTTGATAATTGTACCTAATTTTACTGTGAAAGGTTAAATGCCATATTATATTTTTTTCCTAAGTTTGTTTCTATACTCATTCTTTCTTGTAATCTTTCTCCTTTACATAATTTGAGCAGAATTCCTGATAAGGTTGGGTCATACTATGCTACATTGTGTGTGTGTGTAAACTTGTTTCAGTATGGGAAGGACATTGTGAACTACATTCAGAATGAACTAGAGGCGCTAGAGAGGGAACAGAAACAAATAGACAGACAAGCGGACATCCTTGAAAAAGAGCTCAGGAAAGTCATGGAAACTGGTAAGTTTGGTATTAATTAGGGGTTTGTAAGTTCTTGTAGTTCTAACTAGATAAGAAAGTTTTCTAAAATTTTAACACATCTATTACTAAACATTTTTGAGTCCATGAGTGTAATTTGATTTTATTAATTTTAAAAGTATTCCCTCACTGCTCACACTTTGCACAAGATAAATGGCATTCCTAAAATAAAATATATGGAGACAAGAGTTTTCAAGCTTTGTCTGTTTTTTTAGAATTTTTTTTATGCATAATTAGGCCCATTCTATCAGTGTCTGTGTCCGTTATTAGGAAGTTATTTCACTTTACGATGATTGTTATTTGTCTGGGGAAATTTAAACTCCGTTTTAAAGAATAATACCTTATTCATATGTGCTCATTATAGAAGATTTCACTGTACATCAAAAATAAAAGTAATTTGTAAAAATCTCAAGTAAGAAACTGCAAGCTTGGATTATTTCATTCAAGTCAAACTCGAGTTGAGTGTTTCATGAAAATACTTAAAAGAAAGTGGACCATGACTCTACACGAGAACACAACGGTCTCAAGAATTTCTTAAAAATAATAGGTGACCTGGCAGTCTAGGGGTAAGGTGTCAGACTTCTGTGCTGGGGGTCCAGGGCTCAATCCTCAGTCCCGGCACGACTTTATCTGATTGCCAAACCCTTCCTTCACCTCTGACGAGACTGTGTATTAATCACAACTTGTGAATGTGTGGAATGCCAGGCCTCCACTGTGGTTCAGATCCTATGTTAAACTGTAGGTCGTCCATTTCATCTCACAATCACTTTACCATTTCACATTAGCGTAAGTGTGTACAACCTATACAGGTAGTAAGACGCGGTGCTAATAATAATAATCTTAAACAATTGTAAAGATTGTCAAATATAATAAAGGCTAATATTTGTAATTTTTTCACTTTTAATGTACTTTTAAAACTTGTGTTCTAGTTGTTTTTTAAACAAAGTATTTTTTGGCAGGAAATGATAGGGAAACAGAAGACCAACTCATGGCCAAGTGGTTCACCCTTGTCAATAAGAAGAATGCTCTGTTGAGGCGACAGATGCAGCTCAACATATTGTAAGTTGTGGTCCTAAAGAGATTCTTGGAGGCATACATTATCTTTGATTCTTAAAGGTAACAATATTATTGGGAATTGATCTTAATATCATGATTTTAAATATTTTTGATTCTTAACTCTTAAATCAAAGTAAACGAAGGTTAAACAAAATCACATCATTCAGAATTTGGTAATTTTTAACTGTTGAATGACCCACCTCTACGGCGTAGTTAGCTAACACACTAGTTACGTGTTGAGCTAGAATGTCAAATACGGAGAGATCCAGGTTCGAATCTCGCTTGAGTAAATTGGGGATGGTTTTTCCTAAAGAGTTTTCCACTCTCCACACAAATGTGGGCTCACTTCCTCTAAATTAAACCTTCTCAATTCTTAACCCATTAGTGTAATTAGTACATAAGCGTACAACCCAAATGGGTAATAAGACTACTAAATAATAAAATAATAATAAAAACTGTAAAGTTCTATTCTTTTTACTCTTTTTACCTGGTCGCTTTCTAAAATAATAATTTATGTTAAATTAAAAATCTAAAATCAAGAATATATTAATATATTAAATGTTTTCAAACCTAAGATATTTAAAACTCATATTAAATAGGTTTAGTTACAAAACTAGCTCTAGTTTAGTTACTATTTAGTTATAGAATTAAATTGGTTAACCTTTTTAAAATCAATGTTGATAATATTTATCACAATACATATTTTACCAAACTTACCACATTTAAATTTAAAAAACATTTACTATTCCATATTGTTTGCTATAAATATTATTTTAGTCATATTATTTTTAATTTTAAAGTATCAGCATAAACTTTTACAAGCATTAAAAATTAAATTGAAGTAAATTTCTCAATATCTATTCCATCCAGTCTTGCCATATGGGCTTACCACATCTCCTCCGATCCAGAAAGTCTTCAAAACCACCTCGAAAACCTTCAAGAAGCCTTTACACAGAGAGGATGCCCTAAACCTCTCATTAATAACCTACTTCAACTAGCTGAAACTCCACAATCACCCAAACCTGAAAAACCAGATACTATATCTCTAGTGACCAAATACTACCGAGGCCTCCAAAATATTAGCGTCAGGTTTTCACATATATTATTGGAAGCATCCAGCCGTACCAACAATATTTTCAAAAAACCACCATTCCTGGCATATAAACAGCTTCCATCACTTAGAAATCTTCTGGTACACCCTAAACTCAAAATTGAAAATGACACAACCTTCATTCAACCACAAGGCTCTCAACCCTGTAACAAAACAACTTGCAAAACTGGACAAATACATAATCCAGCAGCCACTTTCTCTAGCAACATCACCAAATCCATCTATACCATTAAAAGCAGTGACACATGTGAGTCCAGTAACCTAATTTACCAACTAGAATTCCAATAATGTACCGCACATTATGTTGGCCTCACCATTGGAACTCTGCGTGAACGAATGAATGGACACCACCATGACACCAATATCAAGAATCCAGAAAAAACTTTGAGGACTGCTACACTGTCACGGTGTTAAAATCATTTAACAAGACACAACCTAATATGTCTCAGTTAAGAAGATAGGAACTGGCACATCAATGAATCACAAAGTCTAGAAAACCACCTAACATACATATTCACTAATTTCAATCCAAAGGCTACACCAGTACCACCCACCATTCATAGAATGGTTTTCTAGACTTTGTGATCCATTGATGTCTAGAAAACAACCCAACCTAAATATTCGCTAATTTCAACCCAGAGGCTACACCAGCACCACCACCTACCTTCCATAGAGTAATAGAGAAACATTCAGAGAATTTATCTCCACCAGAGAAGTTTTCATCCATACCAGTCAAGTTGGCATCACTGAAGACAACATCCTGAGCAAGATGTTATAATAGCATTGAAATATTGATGTGTGTGTAAATATGTGTTAGTGTTTTTACTTTTTATTTTTGCTCTACCATTTTCCTAATATTCTATCATTTTATTTATTACCAATTGTTTTTGCTCCATGCACTTTATTTCATACATAATACATATTAATATGAACTTGTAAACAAAGATTTGGTTTCAATTCAAAATTTAAAATCTGTGATTCGTACAGGTGTTTAAGATATTATGTCCATCAGTAATAAATACAACAAAATAAAAATGTAACATATTACTTTATTTAAATGGTTTAGAAATTTTATTTTAATTTTTGCAGGGAAAAGGAAGATGACCTTGAAAGAAGATTTGAACTGCTCAACAGGGAACTAAGAAGTATCTTGGCAATAGAAGGTAAATATTTTGTACAACCTAAACTAAAGTCTGATTTTCATTGGAAATCCATTAATTGACAACTGGAAACTCATATTGCCACAATGGCTGAAATACAAATAATTATTGTAATTTAATTATTAGTCCGGTTTAATAATCTGAAAAGAAATTAATCCATTTAAAAATATTATTGGACAGTGTTGATAACTCTTTGGATTAACTTTTTAATTATTAAATAAAATGGCATATTTATAGAATGCCAAATTTTAGTGACTTTCAATCAATTTTGAGACTCATATAATAATACAGTCAGGAAATGCATGCTACCACGTGGTCAATAAGTTGTTGACATCTCTCCTGCTTTCAAGAATTGTAAAACTATGAATATACAAATCAATAGTTTTACTTGTTCTTGATGGTTGTGAAACATGGTATCTTATCTTAGATGATGAAAATAAATTTATGGTATTTGCAAGCAATGTGCTTATTATTAGTAAGATAATTTACTCCAAAGAATGATGAAGATGAGTGGAGGAGTCTACATAATGATTAGTTACTTACCCTGTACTCATCCAGACATCATTAGGCTAATAAAGTCTCGCAGATTACAGGAGCGGAACATGCAGCGCAAATGGGAGAATCTATAACCATGTTCATGGTATTGACTGGTAAGAGACCATTGGGAAACCTTGATGCAGATGGGAGGATAACATTAGAATGGATCTTAAAGAGATATGGTTTAAAGAGTTGGACTAGATATTAGAGTTAGTAACTAAATGTTAACTTTATTTTTTACATTCCACTCATTGTAAAATTCATACATTAATCTAAATATTAAATTACTGGTCTGGGGCCTGGTTATTAGGCTCATCCTATAATATCAATTCCTTCCGAACTACCACTAAGTTGTATTTAAGCTTTTAAACAAAAGTCACTTAATAAAGTGAAATTTTTTCCTTGAAGGATTTGAGTCTAGAATTCAAAATTTTCTCAAATCCTTGAATCTCAAATATCCTTAAGGATTCGAGGGTCCTATCGCTACTGAAAATAACTAGCTCAAGATGGGGATGGATGGTGTAATTTTGTAAGTGCTGCAATGAACTTTCGAGTTCCTAATGCTATTAAGTAAGTGTGGAAGAAAGCTAACCTAGAAAGATAGATTGATTAGTCTTTAATAGAAATTGTCATTTTCTGCTTACAAATTTCTTGAAGTAAAATTGTGGTTTCTACACAACCCTCTAAGTTCATGTTTTCATTTGTTTCAGACTGGCAAAAAACAGAGGAGCAGAAGATTCGAGAACACCTCTTGTTGGACGAGCTAGTCACAATTGTTAACAAGCGTGACGAGTTGGTTCATCACTTGGACTCTCAGGAAAAAGCGTGAGTTACTATCAAAGTGATTCTTTAATACACACTGTTATAGTAAAACACAGACTCACTCTAAACTATGGTAGACCATGTTGTCATGCCTAATTGTTCCTTTTTAAATCTATTATTATTGTTATTAACACTGTGTCTTACTATCCGTTCAGGTTATACTCACTTACGCTAATGTGTAATGGTAGGGTGATTGTGAGATAAAATGGAAGACCTACAGTTTAATGTGGGATCCGAACCATGGAGGAGGCCTGGCATTTCACACATTCACATGTTGTGATTAATACACGTCTTGTCAAAGGTGAAGGAATGGTTTGGCAATCAGATAAATCTGTGCCGGAACCGAGGATTGAACCCCAGACTCCAAACACAGAAGTTTGACACCTTACACCTAGACCGCCAGGTCACTTACTTTTCTTTAAAATTAAATGCATCACTGGTTAAGGATGTGCAAAGTCTCAAAAACTTCAATTTTGACTTGATTATTTGTCAGCTTTAGCTTAAAAATAAATTATCCTAGCAATGAACATAATTATTTATATGATATAATATTTGAATTTTGTTGTTTAAGTATTTGTAAATTTTTCAAATGCCATAAAACCATTCTTAGGATTAAACTTATTTTTATTTGGGAATTTTTGAACCAAAATTCATTTTTTCTTAAGATAACACTTCAAAGAATTATTTACCTTAATATATGACTCTATAAGGAAAACCTCTTTTCGCTTTATGAGACAATTGTATTATATTTGGAAGAAGGTATAGGAAAGGTGGATTGAAACATATAAAAGGGGGACGAACACAATATGGCTTTTACAATGAAAAGAAGAACACACTTCACAGTTCACATTTTACACTGCTGCCAATGGACAAAAAGGCAACCATTGCCTTTTTGTCCATTGGCAGCAGTGTAAAATGTGAACTGTGTTCTTCTTTTCATTGTAAAAGCCATATTGTGTTCGTCCCCCTTTTATATGTTTCTAGCCACCTTTCCTATACCTTCTTCCAAATATGATATAATAAGATTATAGAAAGAAATTGAAATTGCTATAATGTAAATATTTATACCATGAAAATAATATATTTAAAAAAATTGAAATAGTTTTTAATTTTAAAATTTAAAAACATA
The DNA here is from genome assembly GCA_901482245.1 of Timema douglasi. Classification (NCBI taxonomy): domain Eukaryota; kingdom Metazoa; phylum Arthropoda; class Insecta; order Phasmatodea; family Timematidae; genus Timema; species Timema douglasi. The sequence goes on along the minus strand of CABEEJ010000419.1, from coordinate 108,597 downwards.
ATTTGAGCTATAATATATGACTTGAATAGCCAAGCTCTGAAAAATGTATCATTGCTTAAATGTGGGTTTACCCTTTCACATTGATGAATTAACGGCTGGGGACTGGATGTTGTGCCGTTCCAAGTCTTGAGTTTGATTATAAGTTATATGAAGCTACAACAGGCCCATCCAGCCAGTACTGGAAAATATATGGCTTGAACAAAAAGCTGACTCAGGCCACAGGCTGGAAACTGTATATGTAAAAAACAAATGTACAATCTATTAAATTTATTAACTATGGCTATAGCTGCACCCAAATATCATATACCTTAAATTTAAAAAGACACAAAAATCGAACCAGGGATCTTTAGTTTCGGGGAAAAAATAAATTGTCTTGTGGGATGAGCCTTCGTTATGTGAACTGCTAGGGAAGTATAGTGAAAAGGTTTAGGTAGGGGTGGGGGGGATTCTGCTAAGTCAATCATTCTCGATCATTGCCCATTTGCCTGACTGTAACAAGGCCCGTATCAGTCATTAACCCTAAAGTAGGGTACGGTACAAAACAACTTGATTTAAAGTGAAGAAAAAGCTTCTTGAGTGTCAATTCTCAAACTAAGCTTCTTAACACATTTGCTCCCAACAGATTAAATGATTTATTCTTTAAAATCTATAAACAATTCAGTCAAATGAGATTTATTTTTATGTTTAATTGGGAATACAACACATTTTACAATAAATATTACTTATGACACTTTAATATATCTATATAAGGAAAACCTCTTTTCAATTTATGAGGTAGTTGTATTATATTTGGAAGAAGGTACAGGAAAGCTGGATAGAAACATATAAAATGAACAAAATATGGCTTTTTAGGGGTGTGCGAAACTTCTAAACAGCTTCGAAAGAAACCCCAGGTTCGACTTTGCTTTGAAACAAATTCTGGCTTCCAAGCTTCGTCAATAAAAATATTACTGCTAAACTACTCCATTTATGTTCATATTTAGCCATTCTGAGCTGTTTTGTGCATTACATTAACAATCATATGGAAAACAATATGAAGTAATTGAATTGAAAGTTATAATAATTTGATTTGTTAGATTAACATGAAATATTACAATCATTTCTACAATAAAACACTTTCCAATTAATTTTAGTGCATGAAGTAATACAAATAACCACGATATAATATTTTTTCTGGCATAAAACCACTTAAAGAAAATATTGTAACTTAGAATCGGCTTTGAGAATATTTCATTTATTTGATTTGAGTTTGCTTTGAATTGAAAAAGTGTATTTTGCACATCCCAATGGCTTTTGTAATGAAAAGATAGGGGCTGGCGTTTGGGCGGTATCAATCGATTTTCTTCAAGAGGCAGCCATTACCTCTTTGTCCAATGGCAGCAATGTTTAGTGTGTTCATGGTAAAAGCCATATTGTGTTTGTTCCTTTTATATGTTTCAATCCACCTCTCTTATACTTTCTTCTAAATATAATATTATAACACTTTAGTCAATTCTTAAGAGTTTTGTATTTATTTACTAGTCATTCTTCTTCCCTGAATAGTTTACTCAGTAGCCGTGAGATTGACTTGTGTGCTCAACTTTACACAGGAGGTTGGGACTGTGTTCGAGTCCTGGTCAATTTGATTTTTTCCAGATCACTCCATTAAAATAAATAGACCGATGAAGGTTGGATGGGCGTTAGTCAGAAGTACTACATAACTATAACTAGATGTCATTTTTGTTGTCGACAATATTTGCTCAATTCAAATTCTGAAGAGTAGAAATAAAATCTTAAACACTGATAAAACAGATTTGTACTAAAAAAAGAAAAGGTTTTATGACTCTTTTAAACTAGCTACCAATTTGTTGCAAACTTAATTCAAACCCATTTTCAATAAATCAATACTTGCACTGTACGCAGACAAATACAACAGTCAAGTCTAGTTTGTTTTACTGATGTTTTGTTGGAGGTTGAATTTCAAATTCCTATCAAATGTACTGTGGTGCTTTAACTTAATGGTTTAACATTTTCTTTCCACCCAAATATGTCACATAAAAAAAAATCATATTTCATTATTTCTACCTTAGAGATAGTGATCACTGGTCACCAGGAAATGAAGGGGCGGGAGGAGGGAGAGAGGGGTGGGTAAGGAGGATGAAGCTGTAAACAGAAAAAATAATAGTAGGCAAGCTAAAAAATTTAAATTTGACAAGAAAATAGAGCAGGTGTGAGGAAACAAATTTTCCAATGTAACCACTGGTGTGGTAAATGAGATGTGAAATCTTGGTTTCTCATTCGAACATTTAAAACAATACACTCTTTGAACAAGTTTGTTCAAGACATCTACACTTTCACTACCCAGTTTCAGCTGCCTCACACTTAAATGATGAAATAAATTGAAAATGTTAAGACAATTTGATACGAAATTTGACACTCCTTTTCTCTGAAGGCAAAGATGAAATGCATTGTTGAGAAAGGGAGTGAAGGATTGTATTGGATGACAGTGTTGCTTCAGTGATTCACTCAGAAAGCAGAGTGCTTCCATTGATATGCGGGAATAGACAAGTTAGAACCAGCACACGCTGTCAGGGAAAAATTTGTTTCACTGTGAGAACTGGAGAACTCAAATTTGTCAATTCACCACTTTTAGAGATTTATGACAGGGTTGCCCACTCCGGCGCTATGATAACATAAAAAAAAGGTACTTAACATGCACTTTCATAACCAACTGATAATATCAGCACTCAACTAAGAAATTATCTTAAATCTAGAGCAGACACAGCATGCATTCCATGCATTTAATTTATCACTGTGAAAGGGGAACCCTAATTTCATCAATGATTCATTTTTTGGTCATACCATTAATAAAACCTGGTAACCTGGGCTCAGCAGACAGACATGTGACTGACTGAGCTAAGGTGTCGGATGACAATTAATTCATCACTCGTGGCACTGTTGGTTGTTTTCAGGATTGAGGATGACGATGAGATTGAGCGAGACTTGAACCGCTCTGGGCTGACTCAGCAGAACAAAGCGTGCATTCTGCAGTGAATCCAAACGCCAACCCTGGTACCATGCCATCTAGCTAATGCCATGTGTCATCCCAAGGACAATTGGTAAGTTAAATAGCTTAACAATGAGTAGGAACAATGGCTTCTTGATATTATCATTCAATCATTGAACTTTTTCATGATTAAATATTTTATATCACTGATAGTGGACCATTAGTAATAGGTAGTTACCAAAGATGATTGATTGTAACCTTTAAAATTTTGCTATTTTTATTCCTGTAGTGTGACCTTTTAAGAATTTATTTTCTTGTAGTATTACTTTTTATGAATTTATGATTCTATTGTCTAAAAAGATACCTGCTTTGGTGGCGGCATGGTCTAAGGCGCTACTCTTGCAATAGATTAGACTGTCGATGACAGGAAGATCGTGGTTTGATCCCGGTTGGGTGTACTGAAAGTGTTTGTTCATAAATGATTTCTCCCTCTTTCTCTCTCCAGGGAATTGTTGCTACACTTTCTCTAAATTAAACCTTCCTCATCCCTAACCTCTTAATATAATTAGTACATAAGCTTACAACCCAAATTGTATTAAGAGGTGGTGATGAAAAAAAATAAAGTAAATATATGTTAATTGTTGGGATGTACGAGATCCTCTTTTCATTTTGAAGCAAACTGATTCGCATATACAAAATATGATCAAAGTTCGAATATTTTTTGTTATTTGTTTTATGCTTGAAAAAATATTACATTGTGGCTTTTTATATTACACAATATTTATATAAACATTAAATAATTTATAAATTGTTTTATTGCACAAATGTTTGTAATATTTTACAATACTTTGATAAATAAATGTAAACAGATGCTTTCGTTTGAATATTAATTTGTAATGTATATAACAGCTGAGAATGGCGGTAATTGAACATAAATTGAGTATTTTAGCTGTCAAAGCTTCGCAATTGACAAAGCCGAAATTTTTTTCAAAGGGAAGTTGAGGCTGATATTTGTTTCAAAGCCAAGTCAAAATTTCAAAACTTCACACACCTTCGATCGAGTTCATTATTTTACGAATCTGGGTATTCATCTTTCTGCATATCCTGAATCAGAATCTTAAAATACAAAACAGATGAGTAGTCATGTGCAGGAACGACATTTTGACTTTGGGAAATTTTCGGGCGGGGAGTAATGATTGCCTATGTGATCGAAACTGGAAACGGGGAAAAAATTAAAAATAATCTTTCATTCTAGGCTTGTATTTATTTTTCAAAACTATAATTTTAGTCTAAACATAGCCTTCCCGTTCATTCCAATAAAAAACAATAATTAATTTCAATTAGATCAAATGTGGTGGTAGATCTCAAAAATATTGTTGGGCGGGGTCAGGAAAAAGAACAAAAATTCTTTATTTGGTTGTAGTTACAGGAATGAACAAAAAATTTAAAGGAATAAAATAAGCAAACTCAAAATTTTTATATTACTGTATTGACCCGAATATATTACAGCCTTGACTATCATACAACCCTAAAATTTTGAGGTATTCTAGATGAAAAATAAATTATATTGAATATAACACGGCCTGACATTATGACAGTAACTTTGAGACACTTTTTTAAAAGTAAAAATTAAGTGAGAATAAAATTACCTTAGTTATTATTTAAAGCCGCCAGTCCTCACTCACTTTGTCATAGTTAATTTTTTACCCTTAACACAGCATAAACTAACACTGACCTACTTAATTAACATTTCACCAACACTGAAGGAGGGAAAATCCTCTCCTTTTTGACCTTGAAATCCCCACCCGCCAATACAGTGACTCTCTTTACTTTGTTTTGCCATGACAGTACAGTCCCAGCATGCTACAAAATATACATGTATGAATGTACCTTTTTTTTCCAGTGAAAAATGTTAGGCTTCACATATAATACGAGTACAGTTTTCGGAAGAACAATTTTAGGAGAAAAACATTGCATTATATTCAAGCCAATACGGTAATTTATTTTTATATTCAAAAATCATGGAAAACTTAAATAGGAATACTATTATGTGTTTCAGTTTGAAATCCATATGATGTGCCCATCTACATTTTACTATAAATTTTTACCAATTATCTTTATGGCTCAAAAAATTAAAAGTAGGGGTGTACTAGTACTCATAAATTAGGGTTTGGGTCGTTTTAATATGAGTTTGAACTCTACTTGAAATTTTTTCCATAACTTTAAAAACTTTAGAACTCGGAATGTTCGTTTAAATCTCAATTTTGAAGTTCAATTAATTTGATTCACTCTCTTAAGATTTGTTATAATGAACTTCCTTCAATAGTTCCTTTTGTTTGATTAAAAAAAACTGTTATAGCTACCTATGTTAAATTTAACTAAAAATCCAAATTTGTTAAGTCATAACTTTTTTCACAAGAAAATTATCTTTCTTATAAATCTATATTTGTGTTTATGGCTCAGGCATATCAATGATAAAAATTTTACTGAGATATTTGTATATTACTTGAATTTGACTTTGTAAAAAAATACTTACGTGTAGACCCTTAGTGAAAAAATGTTTTTCATGAAGGTTTAACTCCTTAAATAGCATAAACAGTGCATGAAAAAGGTTCAAATTCAATTTAACTAATCTAACTACTTTTTTATTTTCAGCAACAATTTGTTGAGTGCCATGATCGTAATTACTGTCAGCTGCCAAAGAAGAACTAACATCCTTTGTTTAGGTTTTTCATTATAAAACTTGTCCTGTCAATAACATGAAACAAATTCCACTTATGGATATTTATGTATTAATAAGTTAATTATTGCCTTACTCGCTGATTAAACTCTGGTGTTTAATTGTGCTACGTTGTTTGTTTAGCATAGGTGTGAAACAAAAATGCTACATTACATACAAAAATCTTGCTGTGCTGTCTTGCTGTCATATTTTGTGAACATCAATAAATGTCTAGCCATTGGTGTGTATTGTTGAAAGACGCTTAGTCTTTCTGGAGGCTAACATTACAGTAGGACCCCACTCATATACCAAATTAGGTATCAGAGTCCCTCTGTAAAGAGGATTATAGCCATGTTCTAACTTTCAAATGCATAAAAAATCATAATTACATATTTACACTATCATAATTATATAAAGTTTGCAATAGATCACTCTGACAATAAAAAAAAATTGAATCAGCATTCGTGAGTTTTATTATGGCAGCCAAAGCCATTCACTGCATGTATCATGCCAAAAAAAACGCCAGAAGAGTAAGACAAGCACCGAACATGTAAATAATTGAAAACTGCTCTATTAGTTGAAGGTTGTAAAGTGGAATGCTGTAAAGTGAGGCCCTACTGTACTTCTATGCTCAATGACAAAAAAATTATGAGGGTGTTTATTTTAATTTTTAGTATTTTCTTTAATTTTGTTAATTTTTAGTGTAAATAATTTTCTGCAGCCATTATGCTAATACAAGGTTTTAAACTATCATAATATTTCATGTTGAACAAGTATATCTATTTCATTGACTCTATGTATATAATGTGTGTGTGTGTGTGTTGTTAAAATATTTTTATTTGTAGAAACCCAAATCTGGTGCTCTCGGGTAAGCTATTTTTTTTTAAATTTAAAATACTTATGAAAAGACAAATTACTTAGATATTGGCCATAAAGTCGTTTTTAGTTTTTACATCGTAACATAGACAATCGACAATTACACTTTTATACCTTTTTTAATTTTGGTATTTAACCATAAACTGAAAACCATATTTTTTTGTGATTGTATACATATGATACAATATGTAAAAAATTCTGATAGCTATAAGTTTAACATTTCATATATATTTTTTATTATAATAGTTTTTATAAACATTTTTTCAAGCTAGAATATCGAATGTAGTGTTACACTTTACCGAAATTAAATTTAAAATATTTCTTAATTGTTTCTATCATCTAGATTCTTATGATAGCTGAATGGATGATGAATGGACCTAAGTTGTGATGAAAGAGACATTACTAAACATAATTATGAACAGAAAGTACAGTAAAACCGGCCTTAAATGTAATTGCAAGGGTACAAGATATTTTACCGCTAAAGCCAGGTTTTTGTTTAATGAAGGTGTACTATGGATATTAAACCAGAGACATGCATGTAATTGAAATAAAAATCATAAAATAAATTACGTTACTCGTTATTACACAGTACTCATTATTCACACTATAAATGAACATATGGAAACATTACACTGAACAGAAAAACATTATCCACTTTATCTTTATTTTTTCCATTAGTCAAGCAGTTTAATCTCTTGGCTACCTGACTTTCCACAAACACTTTATCCTGAGAAATCACACTAAGCATATTAGAATCATTCCATTGTAGTGCACATTGTTGCAGTTTCCTTAAAGTTTTGACATTATCTTGATAAGTTAGTATTCATGCTACACTTATCTTCTTCCAACACAATGACCTTTTCCTTTTCTTCTTCATTCTCCTCCACTTCTTTCCAACTTTCTTTAAAATTCTCATCCAAGGCATTGATATTCATTGTGTCTGGTTCAGTTTGCACGTTATTGTCTATGTTGATGTAGTCTTCAGCATTGCAGTTATTAAAAGCAGCTTCATTCATGCAGTTTTGTAAGTTCTGCTTGTCATTTTCTTTTTATATACTAGCAATAACTTCCCTCATAGAAAAGCCCAATTTTTCAAAACACACTGACACAGTTTCTGGCAACAACTTCTTTACAGCTTGACTTATCCAAATAACCGCATCTAGAACCGAGACAGTTCTTGCAAGCTCATAGGCAGATGATGTAGAATTCATATTGATGAGCAAAGATTGCATTAATAATTTAGGATTGTCCACTTTAACATTCTGAATGGTGCCCTGATCTATTGGTTGAGAAAGACTTGTGGTGTTTGGAGGGAACCAAGCAAGTCACACGTTGGAAAGTTCAATGTGGGGGTGGCCTGTTGTGTTATCCAAAAACAACAAAACATGCCGGTTTTACTTTTTCATTCTGCCATTAAAAGCCGTTAACCATCCCTCCATGATCTTTGACATCATCCATGCCTTTTTGTTGGATCGCCACTCAACGGGAAGTTTCCGTATGTCCATGTTTCTGAAGCATTGTGGGTTTGATGCCTTACTGATAACTAAGGGTTTCTCCATTTCACCTGATATCAAACCATATAGAAAAACAGTCAATCTTTCTTTGCACAATTTTCCTCCTGAACATTTTTCACCATTCAAAAACAGCAATTTATTTGGTAGCGCGCGAAAGAACAGTTCAATTTCGTTATCATTCGCTATTTTTTCAAGTTCATGTCCCTCGATTATGGAGATAAGTTTAGCAACACACTGCTCAATGGTTTCAATATTTACATCACTCAATTCAACACAAAGTTCATTAAAAACTATCCATTGTCTTTTGCAAAAACTCCGTTAGATGCTTTGAATTCAGTTTTCTCCAGTTTTTGAGTGACCTTTTTACCATTGGCCCATACAAGCGGTGATTTTTCATCCTAACACTGACAAACCACTCCCATACTATTTCATTAATGTCTTCATTTTCAGTTTTCTTAAGTTGTCTTTTTATTTTTCCATCAACACAGTTTTCCTGCAACTTCAAAATTTCTGTTTTATTCTTTAGAATCTTGTACACTTGATTTTTACGATGAATAATTTTTACTCTAGTGTTAAGTTAAAACACAACTCTTATCTCTGAAACCATAATGACAACTGCCAGACTAAAGTAAAAAATGCAGGGCTAGAGTCCATATTGAGTAAAATTTCCGGAAGGGACAAACAATTGAATTTCATTACAGGTAGTGCTGTACCATTAATAGCGGAATTACAAAGGTGATTTACAAGTCATTAGCACAAAAACTGGGAAGAACAGAGATAACAGTCAAGAGGCAATTACAGTTCACAATTCTGTAAGCAAAGTGACAAAAGAAATAAGAAGGAGAAAGAAAATATACCTCAGTTAACATTTCAACCCCTCTTAAATAATGGAAGAGTTAGATAAAACAAAATTTTATAGAATGTTTATAGAATGCCAAAAAAAAATATTTCTAAACGATGTCCACCGGCACATTGGAAATTTTACATACAAAGGTTTATTTTGAATTCCGTTTCCGTTAGACAGTTTTCGTTTAATTCAGGGAATTTAGCAGGTTTTTCAGCCCTAAAGTCACGGGATCGTAAAAGATTTCTGTAAGACAAGTTTCCGCTTAGTAAAGAGTCTATTTAAGGCAGGTTTCATTGTACAATGACATGTATATTTGTGTGGGAAATTAATTGTTATTCAATATAAATGTGTTTGAATTTTTTCTCTCGAATCTAATAACACTTCATTGATAAGTGCATTTGTGAACCTGAGGGTTCCTTTAAATTAATTTGTCTTGGTGAATTTAAATAATCATCATAGATATCATTATTTATGTTTGAAAATAACATATTATTATGTTAAATTATAAAATTAGAGGTTAGGTTAACTACATCACCCAAAATTTTATTTACAATGTTACAACTTAGAGAAATAGACCAAAGAAGAGTTTTTAAAGCTTTCATTCAAAAATAGTTTTTGAATGGGTGAATAAATAAACTCATGCCTTTTGCTAGTTTTGATGCTTAATAAAATAATTTGGCCAGTATTTTTTTTTAAATCAAACATTATTTGAAGCATATTGCTTCTTAAAGACTTTAAAATTTTAACCGGTTCCAAGATTTAATTTAGGTTTGAAAATAAATCTACTTTTTGCGTTTTATTTATCACAATGTTACTATTAATTTTATAATAAAGGAAATTGATAAAACTAACGAAAAAGTAAAAATAAACTATTAAGAGTAAATTTGATGAAGAAAGCCCACCTAGGGAAAGAGGAAAAGTTTGGGAAGAGTCCAATGCACAAAGGTGACATCTTCCTTTCTTCTGGTAGTAGAAGTAGTCAAACCCACATTTTAACACAAATAGAATAATATTTCGGCATTGTTGCCTTTATCAAACACTTTGTTTTCGACAAACAAAATTTATACTTGTGAAAGCAGACCAGATAAATTAATATTCTAAACTAACCGAATTTTAGTTTATCATTAGTTCAGTCGACCCAAATTTTAACATAAAAACACTTTGTGTTTGATAAAGGCAACAATGCCGAAATATTATTCTATTTGTGTTAAAATATGTGTGTGACTACTTCTACTATAGAAGACAGAAGAGAGGAAGATGATGTCACCTTTGTGCATTGTACTCTTCCCACATTTTTCCTCTTTCCCTAGGTGGGCTTTCTTCATCAAATTTATTCTTAGTAGTTTATTTTTCCTTTTTCTTTAGTTTTATCAATTTCCTTTATTATAAAATTATCTAGCCATTGGGCCACCTCATTTTTAAAAAGAAAACAATTAATAGTTGTTTTTTTAAATTTATGCTATTCTTTTTACAAAATGGCTTTATACCATAAATACAATTCATTTTGATTCAAACTTAAACAGATGCACAGATCTTTCAAAAATTCATCTTTGGTTTAGCAAAATTGAACATGTTTAAATATTTGAGCTAAAATGTTAAACATTACATCAATTAACTTATTTTTCTTACTATTATTCTTGAATGATCCAATTGTTAATTAATATTGAGTACATAAATATTTCAGGTTTCACAAACATTGGATTATAGCTGAAATACAGTACAATAAAGAGGGTTAGGGATATTTTAAGATGTTGTGTTTTGATGGATCAAAAGCTAGTTCAAGGGCTTAGTAAACACCAACAATTGATCCAAGAGGCATCCATTACTATTTTATTCAGTGACAGCTGTGAATAATGTGAATTATGCTTTTCTTTTTCTTTTAAAAACCATATTATGTATTAATAGTGTACGAAGCTTCGAAAATTTCAACATATCTTTGGGTATTCTTCAGTTTATTTAGACTTAGCTTCCAAAAACCAATTTGGCTTTGATAATTGTGAAGCTTCATTAGTAAAAAAATTAATAACAAAATAATGTTCACATGACAAAATTTTCCAATAATTGAAGAAACTTTGATTCAGCTTTGGGAATATCTCATAATTCAATTTGAGTTTGCTCTGAATTGAAAAAAAAAAGAGCGGACTTTGCACACCCCTATTGTGTATGGGGCTTTTATTTATTTCTCTTTATATATTCTTAACCTCCTTGCTATTTTCCTTTACTTTCTTCTGTGAATATTTAATTTTACATCACTTACATAGTGAAAATAGGATTATCTTAAGAGTTATTCACTATCGTTAAGCATGACCGTAATTGGTTTTTCTCGCTGTGTATATTTAGTTCTGTGTAGTGATCTCATCATCTAATTTTCATCAACATATGTAGATATAAGAAGATTACCTAATATTACTGTTAATGTCACTATGTATTCATAATGTAATGTGTCATAATTTGAAATTATAATCATCTTCATCTGACTCAATTATAAAGTTAGATCTGATTATAATTTATATAAAAATTACTCTTGACTATTGTTGTTCATGCAGTTTCTTGATCAAAATGATGGATGTGCCATTTTTCTGTGTGTGTTTATGTTAAAGTAGTGTTATTTGCTTTAAATATTTTTTTTATGTTCAGATTCACACCATTAAAAATTATTCTACAATAATTTTTTTTATGTTTAGATTCATACTCTTCAAAAATTACTCTACACCTCAGTCATAGTGTTGTGAATATTACTATATTTACCTGAATACACGATGTCCCTGAATTTATGATAGCACTAAGTTTTTCAAAAGGTTATTTTTTTCCCCTCCAAAAAACGATTCTCTTCACTGTACTTTATAGTCTGTATTAAGTTTTTGTAAAACTATTCTATCCACGAGTAGACACGCAGGTGATTATATTAAAGAAAATATTTTCCTTGCGAGTATAGCATAGTCAATAATGATTGGGTGCTGAAGAAGTGAGGTTTGAAAGGGAATCCACTAGGTCATTGGGAAAGAAGTGTCTTGCGTTGGTTTGGGCATTTTGAAAGGATGAGTGGGGATTGAGTGGTGAAGCAAATAAATTATGCAAGCTCATGTGTCTCAAAAGGAAGGGGTAGTCTTGGTAGACTTGGTTGATAGTTGTTGTAGATAAATGTGTGAAAAATTGAAACAATAAAAGTTTAAAGAATAAAATAGCATTTATGACTGGGTGTATGGATGTTGTTGAAGTGAAGGGAGTATGCAAGAGGGAAGTGTGGATAAAGTTAGTGAAACTGGACTAAGTACAAAGTTATTTTTTGAGCTATATGCACAGTTTTTTTGTTTTTTTTTTGCCTTCCCCATAAAGGAACGAAATGATTAGTTATGTGCATACGTATGTACTTCTGGCAATCACTGGCTTTTGAATTGGCTAACTAATATTATAGAAATGCTTAAATACTCAAAATTATTGTTACTCAGCAATTACTTTATTATTCTCCTCACCTTTTCAACAATCATATTTACTTGAATGAATTAAAACTCATCATCATTATCATAATTTATATCTAGCTTGTAGCAGGATCAATTTAGTAAAATTCCTCTCTCCCACCTTTCTTCCACCATTCTACCTCCCTTACTCTTGTCCATTATTCTCCTCTCACCTGTACACTTGCTGCTATTTGCTCCTGCGTCCTGGTTTCTCTTGTGCTCTTTTTCCTTCAAACTGAAACTCCATCACTCTCATTGGGATTATTATTTTTTTCATCCTCATTAGTCATCACATATCCATATGATGCCACCCTTGCTTTCTCTACTATCTGATGCACCTGCAGTAAACTAACTCTAGCCCGAATATCTTCATTTATTATCCTATACCTCATGATGATAGCTAGCATGCTCCTCAAATACTTCAGTCCATGGCCTCAACTTTCCTTGTCTCTCTTGCATCCAATGTCAAGTTTTCTGTGGTATATGTAACTATTGGTACAAAATATGTCCTATACTGTACTTGCTTGAATGAATTTTTTTTGAGACATGTAATACTCTACTAATATATGTTATGTTTCCTACATCACTCATAGCCATGAAAAAATAATCAGAATTTTCATGCATGATGTTATAGCTTTAATGTTTTTACTTTTTTGTAAATACACACTAAGTACATGTAACCTTTTATTTGAAGATTTTAAAGCATTTTGTATCAAATATTTCTATAAATAGAAGGTGGTACAGTAAAGAGGAGTTAAAACAAATCAAAGGATCTAACACAATATGACTTTAACAATAAATAGAAAAAAAACCAGTTGAGACTTTACATATCTGCCACTGGACAAAGAGGTAATCGCTGTCTCTTAAAGTAAACTAATCACTAATTCTCATTTGAGTGATAATGATTGATTTTCTTTAAGAAGCAGCCATGTAAAGTGTGAATGGTTCTTTTCCTTCTAAAAGCCATATTGTGTCTGTTCCTCTCACTTTGTGTACACTCTCTTACATATGCAACAAAATGTACCTCAAAAACTGAAAGGATGTGGTCAAAGAGGGGGTACACAACTGGCAAATGTTTGGAAAACAATACCTTAAAGTGTTATTCATGGTTGATGAGTAATATTTAAAAATACTATTGTTTACATAATACTCATTGATAAATATATTTTATTAAGTTCTTGGAATCTCGTCTTTTAAGAGTATTTTTTAATTCATTATCATTCAACTTAAATAAATAAGCACCATCATTACATATTCCATCAAAATAAGAGGAGACAGAGAGGCTAACAAATGTTTACTAGGATATTTCAAAAATATTCAAACACATGTAGCAAGTTCAAAATTAAAATTATAACATGTTTTTTTCCAAATATTCATAATGAAGTATGTAGGGATATGAAAAAAGTATTTATATTTTACCAAAACCAATATTTTCCTTTCAATACTAGTATTTTTTTACTTAATACTTTTACTGATATGAGTATTCACACACTGGTATCGGATCGGTATAGCAAGAAACAACTTTTCTGTTATCTTCAATCAAGCTGGGACTAAATATTCAGTAGGGTGGACTGTAGTGTAAGAACAAATTACATTATTTCTCAATTATCATTTATTTTCTGCATGCCAAGAAAGAAGCAACTCTTTTAGTTCATAAACATTTTTATTATTAGATTTTTTTTTTCCAGAGTAAAATTTCAATACCAACACTTACTGTTATTGATATTTTTCTTCCGATACTTTTAATGAGTACATTAACAATAATTTTTTTTTGAAACCACATCCCTGGCTATACAAGATATTATGAAACTTAATATAGTACTTAACAAGTTAAATCGTATTAAAAGGTAAAATGAGCTTTTAATCAACACAAAGTGAAGCAAATATGGTTATTTAAACTCATCCAAATGTTTAGTTTAGCCCTAGACACTACTATTTTCTATCAATTTACTTGATAACGAACACGTAATGACTTAACAGGATTTCTCTTATCCAAGTACAAAATTAAAATGTTAAAAAAAAATGAAGTTTGTGACCTTTTGAAAGTTTTCATTTCGTATTTACTATATAGTAAAGGAAAATGTTCTACACATATTATTTTTATTTGAAGGTGTCATTTGTATACATAAAGGACCAAGGTATTTATTTTAAGGGTTGCTATTGTTCTACTGACGTTGCTCTCTCTCTCCTTTCTATCAAAGTAATAGAACAAATAAATACAATCCATTAAAACATAAGTTACCAAGTTAGTATTTTTTCATTACATTTTTTAAATGATGAGAATATCCATGTCATTTATACATAACCGATCATTATATTAAAATAACCAGCTTCATGGTATAGTGGTCAGAGGTTCTGGGTTCAATTCCCGGTTGGCACTAGGGGATTTTTCTCAAAAGGGGAATAAATCCCAGTCACAAGGGCTTAGTTAATTAGGCTTAAGCTAGGTTAAGATCTTTATTGGATCCACCTTGTCATAATCACTATCATCCTCTTATCTCATCAGGACATGGAAAGAACCTCCATGAAAAGGATGTATGATAAGTATGTTTGGGCATCCTCTGGTGGCGTTAGCCAGTGCATTATTACTGGCTAATCTTTCTGCATTCTGAGCTATTGATTATTGTAGCCTATACACACCATTATTTATTATTATATTAAAATTAATATAAATAGATAATGATAGAAGCTTTAATTTGGTTTTAATATTGTGTGTAGGTTAAATCTTAGATAAATGAAATGTGCATAAATAATGTTGTGTTATAGTGTAAAATGCTTTGTCGGTATGTACAGATACAAGCATTATTTTCTTGTCCTCTAAAGATGTGATTGTAAGGACTCTGATATATTGTAAATTTATTTCTGACTGAATTTAGTGTTGTGCAACAAGATTTGTGTGGCCTTTTGTGATTTTTCATAACATTATGGTTGTGTGCCATTTTAGCTGTATGGTTTCTGAGCACTTTGTATTAGGTTAGAATTGATTGGTCAAAAATTTTATGAAAAATGTTATTCAATGTTGGATTTCAACTGTACCTAGATGTTTTATTAAAAATAGTGTACTACTAACTAAAATAATTTTTTTTATGACTCATGTCTGGATTGGTCTTTAAAATGTATTATATAGGTTACCTAAACAAGAAAATAACTCTACCTCTAAATTAAGACAATTACGGTATTAACTTATATAAGCTTGTAACCCAAACGGGTATTAAGATGCGGTGCTAGAAAATAACTTTATATACTAGCAACATTTGTAAATCACAATGTTCCTGTCACTATTCTTCATTACAAATGTTTATATTTAAGTTTTATAGATTCAACTGGTTGTAACCATTTATTTGGTATTATTTATAGGGGTGTGCAGTAGTTATTTTTCATCATCGACAATATTTGTACAAGTATTTTAATTTAACGAATGTCTGTGACAAATTCACCCATAAACACAAGCATACATAAAAAAAATATTACTGTTTAGAATAGAGGTTTAAATTAGCAGGTATAGCCAGCACACTTACTAGAGTGTTACTCTAGTAGAAAATGTTCGGATAAAACATGAGCACGTCTTTTAAAAGTTGGTTAAAGCTTTGATATAAAATTGTATCAATGAGTTTTTCAGTGTTTTATCCAAACAATAACTTCTCCACTATCACTCGGTTAAGTGTTCTCCTAATTTGAACTCTTTTTTTAAAAAAGATACGTTTTTTGTTAAAAAATGTTTAATCAAAGAAATTAAGATTTTAAATAATTTAATATACCATCACAAAAGTTATATTTCTTTAAGCAATTGAAAGTAAAGCTATATCAACTGTGTGTTATGAATCAATATATTAAAATTGATTCAAATTAATTAAATTTGAAACGTTTGAGTACCTACTGGTTCTCAAGCTTTGGATAACTATTAAGTCAAGTTTTGGCAATTAACTTACTTAAAATTTACTCAAATACGAATTTTAGGGTATTCCCACATCCCTAAATTTTTAGATAGCTATGCCAAGTGCCAAAACAACTTTTATAAATTCTCCAGACTGGTGGCTTGTACACATCTTTCTTCTACTTCTTCTTCTTTTAATCACAATTATAATGTATAAAGTAGACTCATCCATTACAAGATAAGTCACTACTTAGGGAGTATGTATTTTTAAGATTTCAAAATTATCTTATTCTTATCATAAGTTTTAAAAATAAATAGTTGCGTCTTAATGTCTGGATTTTAATAAATTAGAGGAGAACGGAAGAGCAAAGCCTACACACCCAACCTACCAGAAAATTGTAGATCCAAGCATTCACATATATTTAGGGCCATCTTTGTTTATTTCCTACTAAGGAGTATATTCTCATCACTTATTTTCATATGTATAATTGATTTACATATTAATATAAATTTTTCCTCGTATTCCATTACACTCCGTTTACCCTGACTGGTAGCAAGCAGTCTTACCTTGACATATTGCACAGTGACCCTATCTTATAAGTAAAGCTAAGATTTGTATGTATTATAACATACGAAATTTATATTAAAATCAGTTAAAATATTTAATAATGTGAAAATATACAACATGGAATAATCCTTCTTTCCCCAATTTAATTCTTACAAATATTATTCAAATGAGATTTAATTTTATGGCTGGAAATTTCTAAAGAAAGTAATAGAAAAATAATTTTATAAATGGACACACATACAATTACTTTTATAATGAGTTGTATTACATTATTAGTTTGTTTTACGCCAAATAATTTTCCCATTATTTAAAGACTTCATATTAATGGCATCATAAAACTGATTTTAGAAATCGTACAAACACTACAAAGTTTCAACGAAATCCCCAATGATCTTCGAAAACAAGTTAATGTCAAACCACTCCAAATTTTATAGTGTCAGTTTCCTAGCATTCTTTTTTTTTTGTTTTAAGTCTGAGTTTAAATGTTTGATCTCAACATACTAGCCAATATTATGATACACTTACACATATATACATGGGTTATCTCGTTTTCTTTTCAAAATACCGTTCTATGCACAATATAGTTGTGACAGAAAAACTTGTGGTAGAAAAAATGAAAGCTATGATGTTTGCTGATGACTTGATGGTTTGTGGGGGAGAAGGAAGAGGAAGTACAGGAACAACTACAAGAATGGAATGAGGAAGTAAAAGAGTGTGAAATGAAATTTAGCATGGCAAAGTGTGAAATGTTGGTAATGACAAGGAAGAAGGTAAGGCCTAATAAAGCTATAAATTTGAATGGAGTAGAGCTGAGAAAATTACAGAACGTAAAATATCTTAAAAGTTTGATGGAGGAGAAAGGTGAAAGTAAAGAAGATTTAATGAGGTGGACAGCAGTTAGAGTTGTTCTTTAGGTGTGTAAGAGACCTGCTTTGGAGAAGCTAAGTCCCCTTGAAGTGGAAGAAAGGATTGTAACAAAGGAAACAAGACTAGGAATGAAGTTATATGGGGAAAAGTTGGGGTACAGGGAGTAAATGAGATAGAGGAAGCAAGACTAAGATGGTATGGGCATTTAATGAGGATGAAAAAAGAGTATATGCCGAAGAAAAGGTTGGGAATGGAAGTATGTGAGGAGAAGAATGCAGAGGAAGCCAAAAAAAAGCTGGAAGGAGCAGATAACAGAAAGTGTTCAAGTGAGAGGAGAATAATGGAAGGAATTAAAGGAGGAAAAGTGGTGGAAGGATAAAGGAAAATGGAGGCATTTTACTAAACTGACCCGGCCACAGGTGGAAAACAGTTGATGAGTTGTGACAAAATATTAAAATTACATTTCCTGATTGATTTTGGGTTTTGTTTTCGTCATTTGTTCTTCGCCGCTTTATATTTGTTTCTTCTGACCAAAGAGCAAGGGTAAAATGAGCTAATCAGACCCGAGAATCATTATCGTTTTAACTCGTTAGCGTGCATTTACAAACTAACACACTGTTCAAGAGAAATTCTGCTTGGGCCATGTTATGACAACTGTAATCCTTTCTTAAAGTGCCAACCTATCTGACTTGGACTTTGCTCAATGTTCTCCCTTCACTGGATTCATTTACTGTATGAAAGTACAGCTTATCTGAAAATTAGCGACGTATTATTTAAAAGTATTTTCCCCAATAAAGACATAAAATTAATTTCATGATAAAATACACACAATATATTTTATAATCTGAGATATTAGTATAAAAATCCAGGCTCTACTTATAAGTTATGCCATAGTGGAACCTTGAAAGGTAAATTTTCTACCTTTCAGGAAAACAAAGTGTACATTCTAAAACAATGTTTTTTTATTGCCACAGACTTATCAAATTGAATTTTCTCTTTTCCACCCAGGAAATTAAATACATTTACAGTTCTTATTTGTCCTTTATGTTATTCTTTTTACATATTCTTATCTAAGTGTCCTATCATTCTTTATAAACTTCTTTTTTCTTCCCCCCCTTTTTTTTTGTTTACTCTTTTAGAAAGTTGTGTTGGGCATTTTGCTCTCCCTCCTGATGGGTTCTGATAGAATAAAACCTAGTTTGGGAGGGTTGGGCGGTAACGATTGATTTTCTTCAGGAGGTAGCCATTACTTCTTTGTCCAATGACAGCAGTGTAAAATGTGTTCTTTTCATTGTAAAAGCCATATTGTGTTTGTTGCTTGTAAATGTTACTATCCACCTTTCCTGTACACACTTTCAAATATATGTTTACCATGCTAATTGTTAGGATAATCAAGTGCTAATTGGCTGAGGTATATAATTAAAAGTATAATTTAAATTATCATCACAATTTGTGTTTTTTTAAATGTAAAATTAATACTATAATAGTAAATAATATGTCAAATTAATTTTAACTGTGTGCTATGTTACCGCATATTCTTGCCGGAATTATTATATTGTTAATAATTATTTGTAAAACAAATTGTATTAATAATACTGTATTTTAAAGCTTTTAGGGTCTATTAATAAAAATGTATAGCTTGTTAAATTCTTTACATTTTTCAAAAGATGTATAATGATCCCATTCCTTGTAAGTAAAAATTTAATAATACTTAATTTATAATTCATTTTAGTGCTACTTAAAGTAGGACGATTCACAGCTAACTTAAATTAAAATGCAAAAGTTGAATGTTAGTTTTTAAAAAAATTGCAGAAATTAAATTTGATTTAGAAAATTATAAAACTACACCCAGTACACCCTGCTGGAATATGAAAAAAAAATTTGACCATCTTTATCAAAGTTAAGCATTCAGGTTGGCAGAGTAATTATTTCTAGTGATAAATTAATGGAAATAACACACAGCCAGTGAAAATCAGCTA
Organism: Timema douglasi; assembly: GCA_901482245.1. Lineage (NCBI taxonomy): Eukaryota > Metazoa > Arthropoda > Insecta > Phasmatodea > Timematidae > Timema > Timema douglasi. Next base: position 88,909 of record CABEEJ010000419.1, on the reverse strand, counting down.
TTTTCAATGTGTCACTTTACCCCCAAAAGCAGCTTTACGGGTTTTCACATGATTGGTCACATGTGCTTACATAATGTTTTGTCGCACATATTATTAGTGTAATACGTATTTTGGATGAGCTTAGCTGGTTGGTTAGCTAAGCCTATATTTTTTATTACTTCTTACAACTTTGATAGGGCCTGGTTTGTAATCTTGTCTAAAATAGGCCAAAGGGCCAAATTTAGGTTTGAAACCAGCAAAGGTGTTTTATGATTCTCTTGTTATGGACATGTTCCAACAACTTTTTATTCCAACATGGAGAATAAGTTTGCCACCATGGGAACTAATATCTAACTTAGAGATAAATTGGACTCTGAGGTTAATGTTAAAAAATGTGAGGTTAGTGTTAATATTGATAAGTGTGAGTTTATCTACAGTAATATAGGTGAGTGTAGAGATAATACTGTACCTCAATGTGATGACAGTGATGTTTTGGGTAGTGACATTGTCAGCGGTGACTGGGTCACTGTTGTAACTGTTCCCAGTCATGTGGACAATTCGGAGGAGTTTGTGGCCCAAGGCTGTGGTGGTAATGTTAACAGGGAGGTTGTAACGGTCCACAATGATGTTGGTGATAGAGGTGCCATTGTTACATAGGAAGTGTTGGTGATAGTAACCTTGGTGTCACTGTCCATTACCACGTGAGAAGTGCAGTGGGCTTCACAACAATGTCGGGGGGCCAAAGGGCCCATGCCAACCTGTTTGACATTCAGGTAGATTGGGGTAAAGGCCTGGTTACCTTTGGTGTCTCCCATGGGACAAAAGAAAATTTGAGGGTAGAGGGGTAGTGTGTGTACTTGTAATGTAAGTGTGCCTACCTCTCAGAGGGGAGTAGGCCCTGATGGGGACATATTTAATTGGAAAGTGGTCCAAATTATTTGTAGCAAGGAATGGTGAACGGGTTACACCAACTCACTAAGCAGAGGTAGGCCACCAGATGAGTTAGGCCTAAGGGCGAGTTTCATAGTCAAATTTAGTACGCCTCGAGTGCGGCGCTACACTAAATACAAGACGACACCTACCTCAACTCGAATGGAATGGGCTGTTCTCGCATAGGAAACTGGCCCATTCCATTCTGGTTTAGGTAGGTGTCGACATGAACTTAGGGTAGCGCAGCACTTGAGGCGTACTAAATTTGACTATGAAACTGGCCCTAAGTCTGCTAGTACCAACACCAAGTGTTAACAAGTTATGGTTTTGTTAGAGTGAAGTCAATTTATTCTAGCAGCAGAACATTCTCAAGGAGAGCAGATCCAGTGGGGGAGCTACAGTAGCCCCATGGCTTCTTTGGTGCTGACTGACAGCTCACAGCTGACGGTTTTGAAAAGTTACCAGACCAAATTATGTATCACTATGTCAAACCAAATGATCCGCAAAAACATGTATTTAGCAGCTGTCACTTCTGACAGTCAAAATTTAGGTATATACCTAAATGTTGACTCACAGAAGTCAGCACCAAAGAAGCCACGGGGCTAATGTAGGTTACCCAAGCAGATGAACAATGCTGTAGAAGGAGCCACGATGTACCTTTTTCTGTCCTCATAAGGAAATAAATGTGCTACACAATCTCCTATTTCAGGTATCACTCATAATTATAAAAATCTTTGATGTTAATAATAATTTGCATAATGTAGGATTATAATGTATATAAAATATCAAATTAATAATTCTGGAGAGCAAGTGAGGTACAAGCAGGTAACATAAGGGAAACTTTTGATAGGAGTTGAGTTGAGGCAAGGGATTTTTGTCATACATTGGCATGTTGTGATGTCAGGACTTGGAGCCTTTGATATTTGACAAGAGAGTGGTTTTGTCGCAGATGTCTTGACTACCTGTTAAGTTTTGGGGGCAGGCATTGAGTTGAGACCTCGCCCAGCCGAGTTAGTAGAGTTTTGGGAGTGTTTCTGGAACAGGGGGCCAACAGTGGATCTGAACTGCCCGTGGTTCCCAGATATTTGAACAAGGTTTGGACCATTAAGGTGGTCACTTCTTGTGTGTGTGAAGTCCAGAGCAAAGGGATTGTCGGTCACTGTATAACGGGTAGTATTTTGAGGATACGTTCCAGTTTTGGGGAGTTAGCCCTTATCGAGTGTTTTCATGGTGCTCTCTGGGAATTTATTAAGACAAGTCCAAATTATGCCACAGGATTAAAACAACTTTTTCTGAATTAATATTGTTGGAGTGATAATAATAATAACAATATATTTCAAAGTATAAATTTGCATTTAACTACTAAAGTTTTGTTTGTGATTGTGTACATTATAGTTCTATGTGGAGGAAATTTGGAGTCTGTATGTTGTGGAGATGTTCAACCTTGAGATTTTTTCCTTTTGTTTTATTTGGGGTTATTTTTCCTCCAAAAAAATCTATGGTTAGATGATTTTAAATCTATATTTATTACCTTTACTCTGTTTAAAACAGTGCACCTGTATTTTTTTCCCAGTTGGTTAGCTTTGTTTTTGTTGTTTTATTAATTATTTGTGTTAATTCAAGTTTCTTTCAGTAAATGTGTTTCTTTAGTTAGGACTCCTGGTGACCTGGCGGTCTAGGGGTAAGACTTCTATGCTGGCGACCGGGGTTTAATCCTCGGCCCCGGCACAAATTTATCTGATTACCAAACCCTTCCTTCACCTCTGACAAGACATCTTGTGAATGTGGGGAGTGTCAGGCCTCCACCGTGGTTCGGATGATTCCACGTTAAACTGTAGGTCCTCCATTTGATCTCACAATCACCCTACCATTACACATTAGCGTAAGTGCGTATAACCCGAACGAGTAGTAAGACGCGGTGCTAATAATAATCTTTAGTTAGGACTCCTGGTGGCTAGGTAGTGTTAGTGCTCATATAGCGATATTTAGTTGGCCGTGAGGTCAGGCTTGCAAATAAGCACAGCATATTTAGAGGCCCACCAAAAAATCTACAGACCCACTTTTCTTACATAATTTACTGCTTATAGCCAGCCCGATTTGATTTCTTGACAAACCAATTTTGAATGTATCTGTTGGGTCAAAGGCGTTGACACATGATTAATTCATACTAATAGTCATTAAATTGTTTGTTGTTTCAAATATTAGCATGCCTGTAGGCACTGACACTGTTGCAGGTCCAAGCTAATACATGTTATTGGAATCTCAGGCGCCCACATAAATACTTTAGAAGCCTGGGGCTTGTGGGTGTCTGCTAATTTTCATCCTTGCATTAGGTTCTTAAATTAGGCTTGAGGGTAGAGGATGTAAGTGCTCATATAGTGAATTTAGACATAAGGCTCTTAAGAGCGTGTTGAGTAGAGATGGGCTAAACAGTGATTTATACCAGGGAATTTTCACTGTGACTGGCATTCACAGTGTCTTGATGGACCGATATTTTTTCACTTTCACAGTTTGTTGCTAGGTAATAGGTACCTAGTAGGTCGATATTTTGTCTGTCTGTCTATACTTTAAAAAATGTAAATTACCGTATGTTTATTTCGGTTGTGATTTATCAAAGCAAAGACCACCCCTGCTGGTCACCATTTCGTCAACAGAATGAAGTGGGAACGTGAACTGATATTTTTTTCAACCACAGTCAAAGATAGTATTTAGTTGCTGTTTGAGTAGGCGAGTACAATCGAGTAGCGAGTATTTCTGAGTACTGGGTATTTACTCGAATAGTCCCATGACAATCGGTTGAAAGGAAAAATAATTACCCGGGAGTTTGGTGGTTTGCAATGGAATTCGATACTTAAAGGCCTAACATAAGCTCTTCCTGTCGGCACTGACACTGATAATTGACACACAGCTACCTAATCTTCAGGTTTCATGTTGCCTGACTAATGAACCATTAATACAAAAGTATGCATTTTAAGAAATTTCATACGATTGAAAAAAAGAGTGAGCAAAAATTGTTATTTAATATTTTATAGTAAACTGTTGATGTAATTTGGGCAAAATTAGTGGTCCAATAAACATTATATTAAACTTGAGTACCAATATTAAAATAATAATAATAATAATATTTAGCACCGCGTCTTACTACCCGTTTGGGTTATACGCTTTAAGTACTAATTACTCTAATGGACTAGGAATTTGGAAGGCTGAAAAATAGAGGAAGTGAACCCGCATTTGCGTGGAGGGAGAGTGGAAAACCATTTAGGAAACACCACCCCGAGTTCACCCGAACGAGATTCGAACCTCGATCTCCCCGTCCTCAGCAGTCGAGCTCTACACAACAAGGGCGTTAGCCAACTACGCCACCGAGGCGGGTCAATCTTAAGACTTATTTGTCATATATTAAGGTTTATTTATATTTTTTCTATTTTGTTACTTATTTTAATTTATTATTTGCGATTTTGGGGATAGGATCACCGAAAAAAAGAAATGATTTTTTCGTACCCTATTTTTAAAAATGTGATTCGCTTAGTAAGCTCGCTTTTGTTCTTAGCAACAAATATTTTCTATTGAAAACACATGTGAATGAAACATTTAAACCATTAAAGTCAATTTTACGTAGCAATCTAATACTGTTTTTGAAAATGAGCTTTATGAGATCAAGCGTTTTAAATAGAAATAACACATAAAACATGCCAGTCAATAAGGTCGATTCTCATTTAGATGGTAGAAAATAAAGAATAAAAGAATAGCAAATACCGCAAAGTGAGTATTTACTAGAGTTTCTAGAAGAAGCAACAGTAGCTCCGTAGCTCGAGTAACTGTTGCCATCTGATGCGATTATCTCCGATCACTGATATCTCACTCACCAATACTTTTGAGATCGAGTCTCTGGGAGTAACGCTGATCAAATGGTATCGGTGAAGAAATCACAGTCAGTGATTTATCGCCCATCTCTAGTGTTGAAGCATCTAGTTGGAGTGCTCATAAATTATTTGGCCTTGAACTTTTTAAGGAGTTTGTCTTGTAAAAAAGAGATTTTGTGGTTGTGCTCATATAGCAGATTTGGACTTAAGAATCTGCAGACTTCATAAGCCTAAGTTTTTTCTATTGGCTAGATTATTAACTTACAGATCAGACTCAAGTGTCAGAAGCTTTTTTCTGGAAATAACTTAGCCAAGTTAGTTTAAACCATTATATATATATATATATATATTTTTTTTTTTTTGTAACTAAGCTCAAAAACTATCAAAGGTATTTCCTAGACATAACCAATTCGATACAATTTAGACTAAATATTTGTATTATATTAATGATGGTAATAACTAGGTAAGCCTAGTTATAATAAATATTATCGTTTTATAACTAGAGCCTTGAGCTATCGAATATATTTTCCAAAAATAACTGGTTAAATCCAGCCTAAACTAGACATTTCTATTTTCTTAATGATGGTAAAATGTGTTAAGAAGCGGTTATCTGGGAATAGCTAGTATTATATAGTTAAAACGAATGTGTAACTGTGGCCTTCCATCAAAATATATGTTATAGAAATAACTTATTAAATCCAGTTTAAACTAGATATTATTTTCTTAATGATGACACAAAGTTTTAAGAGCCAGTTTTTTTGGAAATAACCAGTTTATCTAGTTAAAACCAGTTTATATAAACTATTTTGTTTTGTCACGATGACTTGAACTATTAAATATATTGTCTAGAAATAACTGATTAAATCCAGTATAAATTAGATATTTTTCTTTTTCTTAATGATGGTACACAGTTTTGAGAGGAATTTCTCTGAAATAACTAATTTTATCTAGTTTAAATAAATATTTTTGTTTTGTAACTTAAGCCTTGAGCAATCAGTTATATTTTCCATAAATAACAGGTTAAATCCAGCCTAAAATATACATTTTAATTTCCTTAATGATGGCAAAAAGTTTTAAGAAGCAATTTTCTGGAAATAACTAGTTTTATCTGAGATAAACCAGTTAATATGTTTATTTTGGTTTTTGTAGCTATGGACTTGAAGTATCAAAAATATTTTCTAGAAATAACTGGTTAAATCCAATTTAAGCTAGATATTTTTATTTTCTTAATGAGGGCACAACATTTTAAGAGCCAGTTTTCTGAAAATAACTATTTTAAACCAGTTTATATAAATATTTTTGTTTTTGTAACTATGGCCTTGAACTATAAAATAGCTTGTTTATATTGTCTGTCCAAATGAGTTTAAACTAGCTATTTTTATTTTCTGAGTGATGGTACACAGTTTTAAGAAGAATTTCTCCTTAATAACTAGTTTTATTTGTTTAAACTAGTTTATATAAATATTTTTGTTTTGTAACTATGGCCATGACCTATAAAATATATATTTTTAGAAATAACTGGTTAAAATCAGTTTAAAATAGGTATTGAAGCGGTTTTCTATAAATATCTAAATATATCCAATTCAAAATAGTTATTGCAAAAAGAAATAAAATTTCATTAGTGCCATAATGCATCAATATATATATATATATATATTGTCTTTCATTTCAGAAAGTTAAGATATTTTTAACGTAATTAACTATTCATTTTCAACTATATAGTTTTTCTCAGTCATCCATGCTAAAATATTCCCCTAGCTGTTTTCTTGTAAATTATTTGTATTCTGTTCACTCCATTTTCTGGTGGAAACTGCCAATGAATATTTTCGATTTATTATTAGAGCTATAAACATGTGTTTCCTTCATGTAGGACAAACCTAAGGGCAATCCAAAGAGAGTTATTTATTAAAAACAAAATTTGTAAAGTCTATAATAGATTGTAAGAATTCTTATTAAAATTGGTGTGTAGTCTCATTAAAAATTAATTCAATTACTGCAACATTGTTTAGCCCAAGGAAACTCGCATCACATAAGGTTGTAAGCCATATTCTATTCACCTTGAAATGTTACAACCTTAACTTTCTTGTTTTCACGTTGGTGTTGCTTATAACCAAGATAAGAGTATAAATGTAATTGGACTTATGACTAAAACCTTTGTAGACAGTGTGTACAAGTTTAGGCTCACACTTAATAGTGAACTTTGAATTAATTTCAACTCTCGAAACTCTTTTTTTGACTGTGTGGTTTTGTAAGATTTTGTCCAGGTTATAAAATAGTGCATTTAAAAAAAAATATCTTGTTTCAATAATATGATACTATTTCATTAAAATTAGTTTTATTTTGTACACCACATCATACAACTCGTTCGGGGAGTTGGATATTTATATGTTACACTAATAGGGTAGGGATGAGGATGGTAGAATTGAGAGTAAATGTATGTTAATTTACATGGAAGGAGAGTGGGAAACTAATTAATGGAAAAAACCCACCCTTAGTAGGTGTACCTGACCAGGTGCCACACCCTGATCGACTCTTCATAGTCAATTCAGTTTATTGCAAGAGTTAGACCATGTGGGCACCAAACTTAGTTTCAAATTAGTTATAAAACTGTAATATTTTAAAGTACTAGAGGAAGTGAGCAAAACTAAAAAGATAAATTGGCTGTAGCTTGATTAAAAAAAAAAATTGCAATTTTTTTCTTCATACAATATTCATACTTCCATTTTATCTCCGGTGTTCTCGTTTTGAGAGTTACATCAAATTTATTTTTACTTTAGTTTAAATTTTCAGATATTATAATATATATTTGTTTTTTTTATGATAAACGAATGTGTATAAAAATTGTCATTAAATTTTATTTAAATGTTTGAGCAAGAATACTGAATAAAATTTTGGATGTGTTAAGAGAATAAGAAAAAAATAATAATAGAAGGGTTTACATATTTTCCTTAGGGTTCTAACTCTTATGTCATTTCAAATTTAGCTCCTTTCTTTAGCCCTTACAATACAATATTTTTACACGGTTTTTAAATTTAGAGTTTTATAACCAATTAGAATTAAAGAGAATATTTAGTGAGACAAGGTTGATTAAATTAAATAACAAAATAAAAGTCCGTAGTCTAGCCCAATTAATCTTACGGAGTGATGTCGGGGTACACATAGAGTTTTGTCAGGGTATATCTGGAGTGTTGTAAGGATACTCCTTGAGTGCTGTGAGGATACACCTGGAGTGTTGTCAGGGTTCACCTTGAGTGTTGTCAGGGTATGCCTGGAGTGTTGTCAGGGTTCACCTTGAGTGTTGTCAGGGTATGCTTGGAGTGTCATCAGGGTTCACCTGGAGTGTTGTCGGGGTACGGCTTTAACTCAGCTCAACCCCACTTGAATTTGTATATTTTTTGTGGCTGGCAGTTATTTTGAATCCTGAAACATTTGAAATTCAAGGTCTCCCAAACATTTAAAATTCTGTTTGTTTGTTTTAAAAAAAATAATGGGCTTTCAAATTTTATGAGATATCATACTTAATGCTTACTTGTGGTTTAACCCAACATAGTTATAGGGCAAACCTAACAACCATACTCCAGACCATTAATTTCCCACTAATTAAGAACAAATTCAAAGTGTAAGGAAAACAAATCCTACCAATGTGGAAAAGTTAACCCTTTATGCTTATAATGTTTTATAAAATTAGGATTTGGAATTTGTAGGTAAAATAATAATTTGTATTGGAGAAAAAGCGAGTTTGACCCAATTCTACTGGATAGTTAGATAGGAATAGGAGACTCAATTGAACAGGGTGTTCGGAAACTCAACGCCCAAACTGCATATGTGGTTTGTTTGAACCAAAAGGAAGACAAAATCCTTATACTTTAAATTCGGCAAAGTAAGCTAATACAGTAGAGTCTCGGAAACTTGACACTTGATAACTCGACATGCTGTGTAACTTGACACATGCATGTGCACACAGTTGGTGCCAGTCATCACAATTCAAGTTCATTCAACTGTATAACCTCTCAGATTGTTCATGTAACTCGAGTGGAACAGTCGTGCTGTGGTGTTTTTACAAGTTCTTTGTTAGTTTGCTAATTCATTAACTTGTTATTTGAATCAATACAGTATTATACTGCATTTTTATATATTATATGTATGTATACACCATTATAGTAACAGATAATATATTGTACTGTACATATATTACTGTTACTGTGCTGTACAATACTACATTACAGTACTGTACAACTGTACCTATAATATTCACTAATATTCTATTGTGATTCATCCTTGTTTAGTAAACTTGAGATAGTAAACATGCATCTTATGTAATTTCATTCGTAAAACTCGACATTTCAATAATTCCTTACCATCTCAGTCCACATTAGGTTGAGTTTCCGAGACTACTGTACCATTATAAGATGTTCAAAGTTTCAGCATATAGTGCCGGTAGAGCAAAGTTGTGCAAGAATGCGTGTGGAACTTACTTAGGAATTAGGTGTGCGGCATTGTACACTTTAACATCTTGGAGCACGACAGTAGAACATACAACAATTAATATTAATGAAACAAATAGCCGAAACTATTGTTAATGCATTTTAGTGGGGATATTCCCTCTTAGATGTCATATTCTGAAAATTGAANAGAGCATTGGCGTACTAAGCCGAAGGTCCCGGGTTCGATTCCCGTGTCCAGGTGTCATTTTTCAATTTTCAGAATATGACATCTAAGAGGGAATATCCCCACTAAAATGCATTAACAATAGTTTCGGCTATTTGTTTCATGAATATATACAAGATCCTGTACAATTATATATATATAATTGTCGAATGGCTGCTAAATTGCCAACTACCGAGTCGCTAATGGCTGCGTGGTCTGATGGCTGTGATCTCATATAATCACATGTTTATAAGCTGACGACTTCCGCACGTCCATCTTAGACTCTGCCTTAAACTATGAGTGAAGAATGACCATGGGCACGGGACGAATCCTGGATAGCTCAGTGGTAAGAGCATTGGCGTACTAAGCCGAAGGTCCCGGGTTCGATTCCCGTGTCCAGGTGTCATTTTTCAATTTTCAGAATATGACATCTAAGAGGGAATATCCCCACTAAAATGCATTAACAATAGTTTCGGCTATTTGTTTCATGAATATATACAAGATCCTGTACAATTATATATATATAATTGTCGAATGGCTGCTAAATTGCCAACTACCGAGTCGCTAATGGCTGCGTGGTCTGATGGCTGTGATCTCATATAATCACATGTTTATAAGCTGACGACTTCCGCACGTCCATCTTAGACTCTGCCTTAAACTATGAGTGAAGAATGACCATGGGCACGGGACGAATCCTGGATAGCTCAGTGGTAAGAGCATTGGCGTACTAAGCCGAAGGTCCCGGGTTCGATTCCCGTGTCCAGGTGTCATTTTTCAATTTTCAGAATATGACATCTAAGAGGGAATATCCCCACTAAAATGCATTAACAATAGTTTCGGCTATTTGTTTCATGAATATATACAAGATCCTGTACAATTATATATATATAATTGTCGAATGGCTGCTAAATTGCCAACTACCGAGTCGCTAATGGCTGCGTGGTCTGATGGCTGTGATCTCATATAATCACATGTTTATAAGCTGACGACTTCCGCACGTCCATCTTAGACTCTGCCTTAAACTATGAGTGAAGAATGACCATGGGCACGGGACGAATCCTGGATAGCTCAGTGGTAAGAGCATTGGCGTACTAAGCCGAAGGTCCCGGGTTCGATTCCCGTGTCCAGGTGTCATTTTTCAATTTTCAGAATATGACACAAAAATTAATATTAAGCAACACACCAATCCATCTAGAAATGGGATTACGTTCTGAGGGTCATCATTAAAGGTCCTGCATCACAGCAAGGGCTGGAAATGACCACCCCTGATTTTTCTGCAGAGCCCTTTCTATGCTCTTTCTAGTGACTGACACACCCGCTCAAAGATATCTGGGATAACTCGAACATTTCCTGCTGTATTTGTGAGTCTTGCTACCAAATCGACCTCGTTAACAACTGAGCTCTCATGCCATTACTACATGTAAATTCTTACTGTTACTACATGTGCAGTACTGGTGCCTGCCTAATTCCTATGCATCTTTTACACTCCTGCTTGCACAGCTTTGCTCTCCTGGTGCTGTATGTCGAAACTATGAATACAAATTAATGGTATTAGCTTACTTTGCCGAATGTAAGTGCATAAGGATTTTGTCTTCCTTTTTGTTCAAACAAACCATATGTACAATTTGGGCATTGAGTTTCCGAATACCTTGTAAACACACAATATGGCTTTGAAGATTAAAAAAAAAAATCATGTGTATCACAACAGTATTTATCCATATTTCAATATATATATATCACACATTAAATTTGACACACATCATGAATCTTGTAGTTAACCTTTTGTTTCTTCTGTATAACAATATAAAGTACAAACAAAGACTTCAAGGTATACATCTCATTTTAAATGTACAAACTTCTTTAGACTCTTTTAAAAGCTGAAATTATTTAATATAAAAAAACCTACTTATTTTAAAAGCTGCACTTGCCGGAGATATTTACCACGAAGTCAAATAATTTTCTTTATCTAATTTAGCAACAAATAGAATATCTCTTTCATACAAATAAATAAGTATTTATTGTTTTTATTACAATTATTACTATGCATCTTTGTGATGTTGAATGAGATAAAATATATGTGTTTAAAAAGCTTTGCTCTTCAAAACGGTCCCATCCCAGAAAATGATTGTGATGAACTTTACAAGTAAAGAATATTTTTAATGTTTTCCCGTGTATTTTCCATCCAACTGGGTTAGCAACAAAGCTTATTACATAGACCATGAAAAACTGTAAAATAAAATTGAAACACAAATTTTTAAAATTAATTTCTTATGTATATGTGAAATAACTACAGTGATACCAACAAGAATCTTGGCATGGTAAAGTTTTATTATTTTAATTTTAAAAATAACACAAGGGGCTAGAAAATGGAAAATATTGAGTTTAAACTGTAAAAAAATTGGTTAAAATACAATGTAGTTCAATGGGCAAATAAACGTTTAAACTACCACCAAATTAACAGATATTATTTAATGATCTCTGATTGCGGAACATGTAAAACACCGGAATTATATAACCATCTCAATGACTAAATCACTACAGTTATGGAAGCATAATGAAATGTTAAATAGGGTTGTTCTTTATGGCAGTCATTTTAAACGGTTTTGTCACAAATATTGTTTAACTTTTAACAAGATGGGACGCACAAAAAATGCAGCCTAAACATTTATAAAATCACATAAAAAAACAATAACAATTAAATGTATTCATACTTAATATTCACCTTAAGCAATTCAAACTATGCCGGTATTTTGTTTCCAGTGAAAACCATATACTTTGAAGGCGAAATCTTCAACAAATTTAAAATAATAATAATAATAATAAGAAGAAAAAAATTCATTGGACTACATAAATTTTCATGATATATTTTTTTATTCACTCATTATCTTTGGACTTTGATATTATTGCAGTAATTTTGTTTCAAAGTTTTGAGCAATAATATCAGCGTTTATTTTTTCAAACACTTTCATTCATACTATGGCAACATGAATTTTTAATTAAAAGGCAGAATAAACTTATTTAAAATTTATGTTTTAATGTTTTGTTTATAATAATTTTGGTATATACTTTATGTCTTATAAAACATATTACCTATTTGACTGGGTTGAATAAAGGTATATTCTCATTATTCAGTGGACTTTGTTGGGTGTTGCATTTATTATTAATATCAAATCGTCTAGTAAAATATAATATGTCCAAAATTAGGGGTATGCTGTATATACCTTTACCAGCCAATCCTAAATATTCTGACTTTGAATTAAAACACAGCTAAGTTAATATTTATAAAATGTGTTAACTTTGCAAGTTAACAATTTATAATTCCCACAGATATTTTAAATGTTGGTATTCATTCTTACTATTTCTTCCGTTGCCATTATTAATGTATTAAATATTTTAACTCACTCAATATTTGGGGGTTACACATTAGCGCACACAATGGACAAATGTGCATACATACATGTACATACAAACACACTTTACTTTCGGGTTTAGAAGTTCATTTCTTCATCAAAGAGGGTGATTTATTTACATTACATTATGCATGTATTAAAAAAACTATTTTCTTTATTAAAACACTCACAACCTAAAATTCATCCGATATAACAGTACATATTTTTCTTCATAATTTTCTGTACAATATTACTTAATTACAATGTTAATGTTTTTTTAAATTTCCATTACTCTTTATTATTTCACACTCATTGTCTATTGCTTAGACGTTAAGTGTTTTAATAATATTTGGTTCATCACACATGAAAAAACACTTTTAGTCACTAAACAAAGTTCCTGCAGTCGATCAGCCACTTTGTCAAAAAGTTACAAGCACCACAACATTATTTTCGGCAAAGTTATTTGGGCAAGTTAGCGGTATAGGTAGGGCTGAAAAGGTTATTTAGGGTCCACTAAAAGGTTGAATAGGTCAAAGCTTGGTACAACAAACATTACTTTCTTTGGTTAAGCATGGGTCAACAATTATTTTGTTAGTTTTTTTTACGACAATTTCTAACATATATACAAAAACAAAACTCCAAATATGTAAATATTCTTTCATAAAACTTTTTTTTTTACATATTTGAAGAAGGAAGCGTTTTAAAATAAAAAATATGACAACTTTTCTTACAAACAGTGTTGCCACAGACAAAAGACAAAACTAGCCAAGTTGAACGTCAGAGTTAAATGCAGCACTTTTCAAAGAAGATCAGGTGATGGATTTTTGGGCGGACGAGTAGGTCTCTGCTGGTTATCAACCGACGGTGCCCTATTCTGTTGCTCTAAAACGTCAATAGAAGCTTTCTTGTAGTTGATTGGTCCATATGAACGATAATCAACATCTGCGTAGTCCAAGTCGGAAAACTCTGGTCTATATGGCTGTAAACAATAACATTGTAACTAATATTAGTAAACTGGATTTACATTTACCATTTTAAAATGTGGATTTGAGGGAAATATCTAAATATACATAATTCAGAAAGAGAACTACAAGATTGAACACAAAATTATTACTCATTTACATGTAATAACATAATCTATGATTGGTATGATCTAAATTGAGAGATGGATGCTTCTAGATCTAGAAGTAACTTTACTATTTTCGCTGAATTAATTTGCACAGTCCATTTGAAAGTCTTACATGCTTTGAATATATTTGATTTATTTTCAACTAAGCTAAAAATAACACTTAGAAACAAGAATCAAACCCACGTTAAAGATGTTAAAGTGTGTCAATGTTCAACCAACGAAATAGCCATGATTGATCACTGCTAAGGTCTAATTATTCTTCCCTCATTATCTAAAATCAGGGTTTAACATAGCCACTTGTAGAGGTTATTTTTGTTGATCTAATATTTATACTAAATGCCATATAGTAGAATCAAATTATATATTCTCCACTGAATTAAAAGTGTTATTTGTGCACGGGCATGCAGTTATTTTAGTGTAGTTATTAGATTTAATAGTGTAAGTGCATTTTTTATAAAATAATATAATTTTTATAGTAAAAAAAATCACATACAAATTAATAGTAGGACATATTGTAACACATATTCAAATAGTTCAGTTTAAATAGTCCACTTAATTGAAATTAAGGCAAATTAAAATTATTAATAATCTATATAATTTCAGCATTCAAATAATTTATATTCATCCAAACATGTATTTAATAACTCTATGAAATTCTTCGTTAATACTAGTGCCAAATTATTTGATACCAAAAAATGCTCAAAAACTGTAATAAAGTGAATTTGTTAGTCCAAACAAGATTACTTATTCCTCATTATTCACAAATAATACAGTACACATTAAAAAGATTAATACAAACTTCACAACTGCATTAAGTAATATCAGCTAATAATTAAAGATAGATATGAATAAATTAAATTTAAATGTCAACACTTAGCATGAGTAGAGTTTATAGTAAATAGCTAAAGCATAGAGAGGAATAGAATTGTTAATATCATAGCTGTCTTGTGCATTCAGGGATTATGGAATTTTGGAGGAACCCTTCACACAAAATAACATGATATTTAAACTATGCACTTGAAAATAAGATAAAAGTTTTTTTCAATTATTAAGCCAACAGCCTTTAAAACTATTTAAAAAAAACCCCACATAAATGTATAATTGGAACACCTTCTAATAACATTAATAGGTACCAGATTATGTTGCAAATAGTTTGTAAGACAATAACTATAAATTAAAAGTTTTCTCAACATGCCTTATGTAAATTTTTATTAACAATAATCTTTATTGTTTTGAACATGACGAGCACTAAATAAAAAGAGTGGTTGCAGATTAGACAATGAATATGCAAATTAATTATACCTCATCCTTTATTTGCCAACTCCACTAATAAATGTATGTAATGCTGGCTTTGGATTTAGCAGGGCCCTGTTGAGGAAATACACAGCAAATTATAGAAATGTCTTTCAAACACTGTTTACAATATAAATACGGACTATAATGCCCACAACAATGGTGGTGGTGTGAATCTCAAGTCAATCAGTATCAAATTAATTTGTTCAGGCTAATAGAAATGAAGATGACAACATTATATTAAAGATTATCCAGATGGTTACATTAATTGTGACCATATAATGCTATATTGATAAACCAAGTGAACATTCACTACATTATTGTGTTCACCTTCCACTTGGTTGCACTCTTAAATTTTATGGTGAGGGGAGGTAACGGGGGCTAAGTGGGAGAGGAGGAAAACTAGTTTCATCTTCTTGTAATCTCTGTTATGTCTTAACATGACTTGTTAATAAACACAATAGTAAATGTGTAACTGTGTTTGCCAGTTTTTGAGCAGGCAATCCTTTGCTATGAGCATAATAGTATGTGTCTGAAGAAATAATTCTGACCACTTGAACCTTAATAACATGAGCAAGGACATCTGGTAGCACTAGATACTAAGAATACTTAGCACCACGTCTTACTACCCATTCGGGTTATATGCTTAAGTACCAATTACGCTAATGGGCTAGGAATTGGGAAGGTTGAATATAGAGTAAGTGAAGCCGCATTTGTGTGGAGAGAAAGTGGAAAATTATTTAGGGGAGAAAAAAAACCTAGGTCACCTGAGCAAGATTCGAACCTCGATCTCCCCGTCTTCGGTAGCCTAGCTCAACATGAAGCTAGCACGTTAGGCTAACTATGCCATCGAGGCGGTGGTAACACTAGAATAAATAAGGATGAAGCTAAAACTATTTTGAATCGAATCATGTTGGCTAGTTTCTATTTAACAAGCTACATTAATCTTTCCAAAATAAATAATACATAACATGGCCTATCAATAGGGCTTTAAACACTTTTTGAGCACTTTATTGTATCTTTTATGTCGGAAAATGTATTAGAAAAACGACTGTACAACAATTAAGCACATACAATTTGGCATGTAGGTCTAAATGCCTATTTTTAAATTCTAGCCTAAGTGAATGTTAATCTTGGCCATGTAATCATTGATTAGGTGAAACATAGATTAAAACAACAGGAAATAAAATGTAAAAAGTAAGACTCTTAGACTTTTAAATGTTTGACGTATTTTAAAAACTTTAGTTTTGTTAATACCGAATTTACTAAATAAATGTAAATGTCTATTTCCTCTAGAAATTACTTCATGATGGATTGTTTACCATAGTCGAGTATAGTATGCTATTGTTATACCACCTTAGAATTTTCAGTACCTATAGATAAGTGGCTGTGGTATATTTCATGTATAACCAATGAAAATATATAAAATAGACAGCAAGCAAATTTGATTTACTGTACTACATTATATGTTATAGCTTTAAAAAATGTCAAAAGGATAATATTATAAATAGAGGAAGCCGAAATGGAAAGAGAAGTTGTAATGAGAGTGAAAAGTATGTAAGAGGCTAAGAGAAGTTGTGTTGGGATGGAGACGGTGAGGACGGAGTGGTTCTGAATATTATTATTATTAGCACCGCGTCTTACTACCCGTTCGTTCGGGTTATACGCACTTACGCTAATGTGTAATGGTAGGGTGATTGTGAGATGAAATGAAGGACCTACAGTTTAACGTGGAATCCGAACCACGGTGGAGGCCTGGCATTCCTCACATTCACAAGATGTCTTGTCAGAGGTGAAGGAAGGGTTTGGTAATCAGATAAATCTTTGCCGGGACCGAGGATTGAACCCCGG